>JAFVLL020007451.1:0-14324 GCA_021397915.2 Tor tambroides
AGGTTAATATTGAAGTGCTACCTATTGCAATACAATATAGTCACTTAATAGCAACGCTCTCCCACATATTTAGCTATTCTAACTGCGCTTATTTCGTTGGTATAAGTGGCAGTGGGTGGTAATAGACTAGAAATGTACAGTTTTATACCATCGTGCTGATAACGTTTCTTTAGTCATTTGGCAATCCTACAGCCTGAACCACTGTAGGGAAACCACCCTTACACATTAATAAATACTATATAATTATTGTTCATGTTATTTAATATAGTTAATGTTAATAACTGAAACCTTATTGAAAGTGTTACCAAAGTTTTATATATTGTTGTGTGTGTGTGTGTGTGTGTGTGTGTGTCTTTCACAGTGTTGATAGTTTGGATTAACCCTTTAATTGCTGTATCCCTCATAACCAGACTGCCAGAGGGTTACTGTAAATGCATGTGCCCGCTGGGCACAGTTTTCCTGATGCCACCGGGGTGGCGTTTGCACTGACGGCTTGGGCCCGCCATCGCTGCTTGCAGCTATATTTTATTTATTTATTAGGGCCCGAACCACTAAGGCGCAGGGCCCTCTTGTTTTTCTAAGGATTATTATTTTTATTTATTTATTTTTTCAAACTTTCGGGCATTTTTGGGGGCCTTAACATGCTCAAAAACTCTTGAAAATTGGCACACACATTGGAATCTGTGGCCATTAGGATGCCGCACAGGCTGGGACCCGGGCGTGGCACAGGGGCTCTACAGCGCCCCCTGAAACACAGTCAGAAAACTTGATGTAATATAGCTCACACATACTTGCACGTATTCATATGAAACCTGGTACACATATAGATCTCATTGAGCTGAACAACTTTCGCACTGCATGTCATAGGCTCCACCCAACAGGAAGTCGGCTACTCAGGGCTGTTTTATTGCCACCAAACTCGGTGAACATGATCTCAAGACATTGGGGATGCTATATTGCGAAGGAAATTTTGATATCTTGAACGGTTTGACCGTGACGAAGTTGTGGCAAGAAATGAGAAACAGGAAGTGTCTAATAACATCCACATACATTGTCTGATTTTGATCAAACTTCAAGGGTTTGTTCGTTGTATGATACCGATCACATAGATGTGACTATTAGGATTCAAAGTTATAGCGCCACCAATTGGCAGCAGGAAGTGTGTCATTTTCAAAATGCTTTGAATTCAGCATCTTGTTTTTACTCAATTTGCTTCAAACTTCATCAGAATAATGACAAAATACGTCCGATGTAAAACTGTTGAGGGAATATTGATATCGTAAATGCTGTTGCCATGGCAACGTGTCAAACTTTAACATTTGTTTTCTGAGGCAGATAACATGCTTAGAATTACATGAATCTCAATACACATATCAGTATTAAATATAGTTATACACTGGCAAAAGCTCATAAATGGGCGTGGAGGAGGCACTGTATGTCAAAAGTGGGGGGGTTAGTTTTTCCTACAGTCACCAAACTCAATATATATGTTGTTCTTATAAAGCCGGACAACTTTCTAATTTACAGTCATTAGCTACGACCAACAGGAATTTGGATATTTTTGTTTGAATGTGGATTTTTTGAAAAATCAAGCTGTAAATGAATTCATACTCATCCAAGAAGAGTGTGTGTGTTGAGAGTGGGGGTGGATGGGTGGTTGTGTGTGTGAGAGAGAGAGAGAGAGAGGGAGAGATGGCCTATTTAAACATTTGATGGTTTATAAGTCTACTCATTGTGTGATTTTTGCCTGCATTACAGTTTAAGATGGGCCTTAGGCCTAAGGCCTTATCCTTTTCTGTCAGTTTTAGGGACAAAAAAGAACTAGTTAATTTGTAGGGCACTGACAACATAATATTATATAAATAGTTTAATAATTATGTTAATTACAACATAAAAAGATCTAAAAGTACATATGCGTGGACTTAATTGTTTTGCTGCAAATAATAATTTACTGCAAATAATAATTTGATACTCAGCTATGACATCCTGTGACATGACATTCATCTGAATGTACATTATTTCATTGATGTGACTGTTGTGGTTCTAAAAAAGCAACAGTAAAAAGATAGCAGTAATTTTCTTATATCTTTAAAGTGCATTATCCAAACTCTTGACATTTTTTTACATATGGAGAACAAGTCATTCATACGAAACATGCTTATTTTCATATATTTTAAAAGCTCAGGGGAGTGAAAGAAAATGAAAAACTGTCAAACAGTTCAGCTCACAGATGAAGACTAAGCTGTAATGCAGGCAAAAATGTTTCACAAATGCTTATAGATCAATAAAATCATTAAAAATGTTTATGAATCATTAAAGGTTTTAGTAACACTTTATAATAAGGTCTCTTTTGTTAACATTAGTAAATGCATTAACTAACATGAACTACCAATGAAAAATAGATTTTCACAGCATTTATTAATGTTTGTTGGTGTTAGTTAATAAAATGTTCATGTTAATTCACAGTGAATTAACTAATGTTAACAGATAAAACTTTAAATTTTAATTTAAGTTTTTAGTATTAACTAACATTAATAAATACGATATAATTATTGTTCATGTTAATTAATATAATTAATGTTAATAACTGAAACCTTATTGTAAAGTGTTACTAAAGTTTTATATATTGTTCTGTGTGTGTGTCACACCCCACGTTGGGAACCAGGAAAACGAGGAGGCAAGGAACTTCTTCCAACACTTAGAACTTTATTAAACAAAAACTTAGGGATCGCAGGAGGCACATAGAAACACAGAATGACGATCTGACCGGACACAGAGGTAGGGAAACACAGGGCTTATAAACTGGGGATAATTAGATAATTAATAACACAGGGCTGGAGACTAATCAACTACTGATAACAAAACGAGGAACGGAGCAGGAAGTCCAAAAATGGTCACAAGAGGAGGGGAAACAAGACACAGGACTGACAGTGTGTGTGTAGCTAACTTACATATCATTAAAAGAGCTAGAAGAAGGGTATATATCTCCAGAGAGTGATACATAATAATAATATTAAGAAGAAAAATACTACTACTACTACTACTAATAATAATAATAATAATAATGGCTGTTTTTTATATTCTTTGTCCTATAATATGTACAGAACATTCAGAACATAGTCTTTGTTATTTAATCTAAAGATTAAACAGTGATTTTGAAGATTAAAGCCTCAACCTCTTGTATTTTTGTTTCTATGGTTCAAGTCGACCTTATGTCAAAGTTCATGCAGATGTACTTTTGCGTGCATTGATCCCTTCTGGTCTTTCGTCATGTCCTAAATACAGAGCACCTCATTTAGACTTAAAGCCACAGTGGGAAAGACAGATGTTAAGATTTGCATTAATCTCCTTCTGCAAATGTTCTCTCAATTCAGACATATAGAGAAACAGAGACCAACCATTCTTGAACAGACCAAATAATTCTTAAATACATTCTTAAATAATAAGGCAGTATGGACTTGTCATGTTGCTCTAAGATTTAGTTGTTTATGTTGTGTTTTGCAGAACTGGTTGGACCTGTCCAAAGAGATCAAGAAACAGATGAGAAGTAAGTATCAGTCATATGAATGGACATATCATGTAAACTGGTGTGTCATGTAAAATGTTTAACCACAAAATTGTGTTGGCGCCGATAGCCTAGTGGACAGTGCACCAACATTTAACGCTGTTGTTATGGTCCCGATCCTGCCCCCCTCTCTCTCCACAACTTTGCTTCCTGTCTGCTCTACACTGTCCTGTTGTAATAAAGGCAAAATGCCAAAAAAAATCTTTAAAAAAAAAAAAAAAAATCCTGAATATACAAAGCCCTACATATGACATGCAGGATAAAAAGTAAATTGTGTGCATGACGTAATAATTCGCTCACCCGTTTTACTAAATCGTGTGCACAATTTACTAACTCGTTCCCTCCTTTTAAGTAAATCGTGCACACAATATAATAATTTGCTCACTCGATTTGATTCAGCTAAAACATGGCCATGATTTAGTAATGTCATGTGCACATGAGTCATGTGCTCATTAGTAAAATGAGGGAACAAATTATGTCATGTGCAAGATTTAGTAAAACAAGGGAACGAATTATTATTTTGTGCACACGATTTAGTAGATATAGATAGATAGATACAGCACATAACAAAAACAATAAAAACAAGCAAACACCCAAATAAATACATAAAAAAACATACATATTAAAAATATACATAGTCCTAACAATAAATAGTTAACTGGAATTACTATACAGACTAAAGTATTAAACATGGTCCCTAAAAGTTCAGTAATAAAAATAAGTAGATCAATAAAATGAATACGAAGACATAACAAAATATTGCTTCAACATATCCATTATTTTGTAAAGTTTGCAATAATAAAAGTAAAAAAGAGGTGAGGGAGGTCAAGAACTATTAAACAGCCTAATGGCTTGTAGGGATGAAAGATATTCTGAACCTCTGGTTCTGCAGCGCAATGAAATAAGTCGTCTGCTGCAACTGCTCCTCTGGCTAATCAAGATGTTATAAAGAGGATGTTTAGCATTGTCCAGTATTGCCTGCAATTTTCTCCTCATACATCTCTCCACTACCAATCCTACACAGTCCAAACTACTGCCAAGTACACAGCTGGCTTTTTCCAATGGCTTGTCCAACCGCCTGTTATTCCTTTCTGTCGAATTGCCTCCCCAACAGACTGCACCATAAAAGAGGGCACTGGCCACAGCTGACTGATAGTACATGCACAACATTCCACTGCAGTCATTAAAGGGCCTGAGCCTCCTGAGGCAAAAGAGGCGGCTCTGCCCGTTTTTGTAGATGGCATCTGTATTTAGGGACCAGTTCAGTTTATTATCCAGGTACACACCCAGATACTTATAGGACTGCACCACCTAAATATCCTCCCCACGTATACAAACAGCACTGAAAAAAATTGGAGTACGATTTACTTGAAAAAAGCTTGGAAACAATTTTCACTCAGAAAAGGCTAGTAAATTTACAAAAAAGTAAAAGCCTAAACATAATTATTAGTAGCCTTAAATAGAAATTTTTAAGTTAAGTTTACTTGGGAATTCCCAGTAAATTTTACTTAATGCTTACCATGGAAATTAACTCTGATTCACTGAATAAAACAATAAATATATAATAAGTATACTCAAGTACATTTCACTCAGTCACAGTTTATAAAACATACTCAATGTAGCATTGGAAAATAGCATGCTATTAAAGCAGAGTTCACTTACAAACATGCAAGTAAGCAAGTAGACAGCTTGTTATGCTTTTAAGATAATATGTCCACTCAATATAATTATTGCCCAAATGAACACAGAGACCTCAATACTTGGTACACCATAAACAATGATGGTAACAATCAGTGGATAGTGTTTTGAGTATGAATGGGTAATTTTGAGTATAAAATGAACTCCAGATGTCACAATGCAGTAATTTACTAAACCTAACAACAAAAGCAACCATAAAACAGTGTAAATACAACTCGAAAACAGTGAAAAATTTAACCTTTTTAAGTATTCATGCCCCAGTGCATGATGGGAAAAAACGGGATCATAACATTGATATTTACTTAAAGAATCCTTGTAAACATAACAAACAATTCCAAGTAAAATATACTTATAAGTTCAAACTTTAATTTCTACAAGCTTAAAGGTGCCATAGGTGATTGTCTTCAGAAATATTTTTTGTTATTCAAGTCTCTTCACATCCTGATAGCAATCATTAAGTTAAGTGGTCTAAATGTATTTATCTGTATTTATATATTCTGTGGAAGGTTTAGGACCAAGAAATGTTTGTCCAATCAAAACGCTCGGTCCGAGCTGGTTTGAACTGGAATCATGGCGGAATATCTGGTGATGTCCACTTTGCAGGGCACTTATTACGGTCAAACAGAACAACCGTCGGACGTGATAAGATATACATATGAAGTGTGCAGAGCAAGGGAGGGCGTGAGGACTGTAATTGGAAACCGTTGATGTAGCCTATTGTAGTAATTTAATGTAGTCTCTGGTATTCTGCTCTTTGCGTATGTGCGTTCAGGGGGCGTGGCTTTGGACGGCGATTGCAGGGAGGGTGGGACGTTTGCTTTCAGTGCTATCAGGCTAAAGTTAGCATTTTCTGAGATCTCCTATTGCACCTTTAAATTGAGTAATATAGAATTTACTTTAATGTTTTAATTCTTGCCTGAACTAAATTATTAAATGTAGAAATTACATTTGTTTTTATGTAGTATTTACTTCACCACAAAATCTTTTTATCAGTGAGGCTGCAAATGTGTCCTAGATCTACGAAAGTCCACCATCAACTCCTTAGTCTTTGTGATGTTCAGAAGGAGGCAGTTCTTACTGCTCCAGTCACTGAAGGCCTTCACATGGTCCCTGTACTCCCTTTCTTGTCCATCCCTAATACACGCCACAATTGCTGTGTCATCAGAATATTTCTGTATATGGCAGGACTTCGAGTTGTATTTAAAGTCCAGTGTGAATAGAGTGAACACAAATGGAGCTAAGACAGTCCCTTGTGGTGTTCCAAAGCTTCTCGGCACTGTATCAGAAACACAGTTCCCCAATCTGACAAACTGTGGCTGTCCTGTCAGATAGTCAGTTATCCAGGTAGTAAAGAAAGGACCTACCCCCATGCACTCAAATTTACCTCTCACAATGGATGGCCTGAGAGTATTAAACTCACTATAAAAGTCAAAAAACAGAATCCTCATATAACAGCCAGGCTCATCCAGATAGGAACAGGCCCGATGCAGCATGTACAAGCCCACATAATCAACTCCAATACATTCCTGATAAGCAAACTGAAGGGGATACTGTGTAAGTGCAGTCGCTGGTCTTAAGAAGCAGAGAAGTAGCCACTACACGGTTTTCATAATGCGCAAAGTGAGTGCAACTGGTCTGAAATCATTAATCTCTTTCGGGTGCCCTGCTTTAGGTACTGGCACAGAGATTGAAAAACTTCTGAAGAGGTTCAGCTAGTTGGGCTGCACATTCTTTAAGTAATCTCAGACACACGCCATCTGGGCCTACCACTTTACCTGGGTGCATCCTTCCATCCTTCTGTTCCTCAGTTAATGTTGCTAGTGATCCAAGGTTTATTGTTAGGAAAACAGAGTACAGTCCTTGCTGCCATGATAGTGTCCCAACAAAAATGAATATAATCAGTAACACTGCAAACCATCCTATCAATGTCCATGTACCTACTGTTTTCCTGTGACTCCAACAGTACATTCCATTTGGTACATTCAAAACAGTCCTTAAGTGACTCACTGGCCTCCCATGTCAGCTTCCTCAAAGAACAAGTTGTGGCAGGCAATTTCTTTACACAGAGTTTGTATGTGGGTGGGAGGAAAACCAGATTATGGTCTGATTTCCCAAGTGATGGTAGGGCTATAGCACTATAAGCCTTCTTGACATTTCGTCACCTTGGAATTATAAGGTTCTATCTGACATTTGTCAAAATTGAGTTATTCACATATTCTTATTCTGTGACAACTTATTTACATTATGTGATGGTTTTTTAAAAGTTTTGTACATTTTAGGACTTTTTATTTAGAAAACAAAAAGATTCTATCTACAAAGTCGAACTCTAACTTGGTTTTATAAGGTTCTATCTGTGAATCAGCCAATCAGCACTTCGAATGCACGCAAGAGGACCAATCAGGATCAATGTTCTTTGTTATGTCGCCAGGCTGCTCCATAACAGCAGGAAAGATTAAACATTAAACCACAATAATTATGTGTCTGCAGAATCAATAAGTGCAATTCACCTTTATTCCACAAAGTGGCACTGTTTAAAACATAACGATGACGTGATTTTTCACTCATAATTAGTGCATGCATGAAACAATATCATCTGCAAAAATTGAACTGCCTTGAATGGCTTTACTGCAGAGCAATTACTGTACATAGTGAAATATAAGTGTCACTGTCATTTGATGGTGGATGTGGTGAATAGCGATCAAAATGTTGTTTTTGAAGATGCTGAAAACGATAGTTTTGAGAATATGGTTGAGATCGCGAATATGAGCCAGATGCTGAATGTATACTGGGGAAATCCGCTCTGACCATGGCAGTGATGGTAAAATCATCTGCTCAAATCGAACCCTTCTAAGATTCAAAAGGTAAGGAAGTATGCTTATTTTATTCTATTTTATTTTTATTTTTTTTAATTGTTCTTAAAATATCAGGAGAGTTTGCTATTGCAGCAATTAAAGATCCATCCGTGCTGGATATAAGTCTGGGTCGCTAAAGTCCCGAATATGTAATGATTGGCAAAATATTCATGCAGTTTAAGTCTTAAAATGTCTTAAATTTGACAACATTAAGCTTTAAATATCAAATAGTCAATAAATTTAATTGATGGGGGTCTTAATTACAACAATAAACGTTAGCATGTTATCTCGGCCATACTGATCTAAAGAGAAAGCCATTTTCCCTGTCCCGCTTTTTGTGGAATAAAGTCCTGGTCAGATGGATTAGAGTAGCTGCCTTAACTGTTCCTGCAATAATGTGTTTAATTACACACTATAATCCTAGCTAAAATTAACATTAGCACTGGACAAAATATTTAGTATTGCCTTTAGTGCCTAACTTAACCAAGAAAAAATTATTTGTCCTAAAATATGGAATAAATGTGATAAAGCATTAAATTTACCTTTCTCATACATGTTGACACATTGTTACAACACTAATTTTATGTTTTAAAACAAATTATAAAAAAACTATTCGTATTTCTTGAAAATTGTTGCTTCAATTAATGTTTTGCAAGATAGAACCTTATAATTCCAAGCGGAAAATGACTTTTTAGAATTAGAAGGTTCTATCTGCATTTGACCTGTTCCAAAAATCCCGATTTACAAATTTGAGAGGATTTTGATATTGTACATTTAGAATACATTTAGGGTCTCTGTCATTTTCATGTAGGAAAGAGACTAGTTCCCCATATCGTTTTGCTATATGTAATGCAAAAACTTTGAAGCTCAATATCTCAAAACCACTCAGAATCTGCATTCTGAGTGGTTTTGAGATACTTGAGCTTTAGAACCTTATAATTCCAAGGCGACGATTTGCATACAACAGATCTAATATCTTATTTTCCCTTGTGGGACAGTCAACATAATGTATAAAACCAGTCAAATGGGAGGTAAGGGTAACATGATTAAAATCCCTTGATATTGCGATAAATGCCTCTGGATGTTCAGTCTGAATTCTCACAACAGTTTCATGAAAGACATCACATGCCGCTGCAATGACATTCCGCCGTGGCGGAATATAAACAACAATGGTGACAATGTGTGAGAATTCTCTTGCCACATAATAAGGTCTAAGGTCCTGACTGCAGATCCTCTACTTCACTATAATATGACCAGGGTTGCACCATCTGTTGTTCACAAATAAAATCAGCCCCCCACCTTTATTCTTCCTTCTCGCCTTTACATCCCTGTCTACCTTCACCATAGAGAAGCCAGGTATGTCCACACATGCATCAGGCATGTTGTTGTTTAGCCAGGTCTCCACAAAACACGTAAGGCTACACTCATGGTACAGTTGCTGGTTCCTCACAAGTGCCTCCAGTTCATCACCCTTATTGGGCGAACAGTTATTCCCCATGAGTATCAATGGCAGAAACGGCTTGTATCTCCACTTCTTGGCTTTCCGTTTTTAGTTTAGATTAGCCCCAGCTCTAAATCTGTGGTAAATCTTCTGCAGCTCTGCCGGTATCAAATGTTAAACACCGCATCTTGAACTTCTCAGCGCCAAAAGATCATCCCTCATATACACCAGTCTGACTGCCTCTTCACTCATAATAAAAAAAGAAAAAGCACACAAACAAAAACACACACAGACAAGAAGAGCTACTCGGACATACTGCCGCTCAGTATGGTGCAGATGCACATTATGAAGAGCCAGAAATTAAAATGAGGGAACGATTTATTATATTGTGCACACAATTTACATGTTTTTTCTCCTGCATCTCATGTGCAGGGCTCTGTATGAATAGGCTCTGTTTTACTTCATGAGTTTAAATGATATTAGACTTGAATTTAAATGACAGGAAGATAAATCCATTGAATTGCATTAGTTAATTTTCTTCCCTTTTGTAGGAACCCAAAGCTACGTAATGATGCAATGAGAACATGTTAGTGGTCACAGTCACAAGCTCTGAAGCCCTATAGAATCATCCTGATTTATTCAACCCAGGCTCATTGGAAATACGTGCCTCTACATACATTTCTGCAACCCCGTAATTATGTACCTTACTGCACGTTTCGCGGCAGTTTCAAAGAGAAATGTCCAGAGAGTGGCGCTAAAACCCACTTTAATACGTGACCGTGGCACGTTTTTATTACGTTAGTGTAAATTGCTGTATTTAAGAATTTTATTATGCCTGATTCAGTCTGATTTGACCATTCCAGAAATTCAAATATCCGGTGAGTGTCGCTAAAGATTAATGCTCTATCATGTTGGAAATATCCCCTACACCAAACCCAAACCTAAACCTACCCGATAGTGTTAACAAATGCAAAAGTAATATAAAAACGTATTGGCTGATGCAGCCATACTATTTCTTTATATCTGCGGTTGAGTTGTTTAATTGAACCGAAGTTTACCATGGGGATTCGTACCGAATCTTCATCACTGGTGCAGCGCAGCAGCAGCATACGACTACCGAGTAAACGTACCGGATCGGAAAAATCCTGCATATGAAGCTGTATATATGACGACAACTTTCAAAAGTATCAGTTTTCAAATCATGCAGGATGTTATAATTGTTTTGAAGTCATAACATAACATTCTGTAACTAACTGTGTGAAAATTAGCCTTTATTAATCAAAAATATACCTGTAAATTATACTTTTGTGTGAAAAATAATAAAAGTTGTCACAGTTTTACTGCCTCTAGTGTTCATTTCAACTGGAAACTGCAGCGATTTGTATATATAGGTACGTTTTTTCAGTTTTGCAGAAATGTATGAATAGGCACGTATTTCCAATGAGCCTAGGTTGGATTTATTGGCTGATTGTGCTAAAGAACTGGTCATAAGTTGCTGCATCATAGTGCCCTTAAAAGTGAATTTTTGGCACCATCATTTCAGATTTTTTTTAATCAGTGCATGATAGTTTCAGCTTGTTTTGTCTAGCGACTCACATTCAAGCATATTTGATTCTCCAACTTGAGTGCAAAATGATGTTTAGAATATGTCTCTCTTATCTATGCACTTTATTGTCAGCAAAGACAACAACATGTGTCTCCTATTTGGGGGTCCATCATGCAGAGGCCACTTTAGAGGAATCTGGAAGCCCATTCTACAAGTTGCTGAGTATGTGGGAGTTGATCACGTGTATGCTCTAGCCACCCAGCTACCAGCACCACACGGCCCATTATTGAGCACATGGGGCACCTGAAGCTACCGCTTTCTCCATCTCCTGACCTGCATTTTTCAAGAAAATATTTCTGTCCCAGGTGGAGGATCGGGGTGGAGGATGTAGAAACAAATGCCATGTCTACTGTGGTGTTTGAGTCTGAACAGCTCACTGGAAGCCAAGCGGACCTCCCAGCGGAAGGGTCCCTACTCTTTCTGCAACTTTCTCAGATCTCCTGAATGTGATTACATGGTCAGTTGAGAAGCTGCATCTCAAATTGCCCGAAAATTCTCAATCAGAGGAGCAGATCATATTTTGCCAAAATTACTAAACAAAATGGCAGCAGATTTTACCTACACCTGCCACACTGTGGCTTCAGGTTACACAGCATTGGCTCTGCACACCCTGGAGGTCTTGCAGGTTGACCAGGTACATGGATAAGGTGCTGGATTGGGTTCTGAGGCTGTGAGTTCTGTAGGGCATTGCATTTAGCACTTAGGCAGTGGTGACTCCGTATTGGCAGTCTGAAGTTTTATATCTCTCCTGGACAGTGTACCGTGGGAGATTTTGCATCAGAAGCACATGTTGTCTGAAGCCCAGGGCACATTTGTCACATCTAGCCAGAATTTTGAAAGGCTGGGAATTTGGCCCCAAAATGGGACACTTTGTTATTAAATGGGTTGTCCTGAGATTTGGCCGGTTAGGGCATCGAAGGCTAATGTTAGGTCAATTTTTGAATGCCAAGAAACAGAGACTTTCGCATTGGTTGTTGGATGTGATTTTGCTGGGGCCTATGAGGCACCTGGATTGCCTTCATCTCTGGGTATTCGGGTGCATTCTGCTTTAAGTTTGGCGTCTACGTGGGCCCTTGCTAGAGGTACCTCTTTACAGGGCATTTGTATGGTGGAGATTGGTCCTCTCCCCATATTTCAGATTGTATAACCTGTATTACAAATGATTTGAATGTGCGAGGATATACATTTACCATTGTGTGATTATGCAGCATTAAGTTTCCTACTGAATGTAACCCTAGTTTTGTGAATGAGAAGCTGACCATGCTCTGTGTTGCTGCATAGGTTTGTTCACCTTACAGAAAATCTAGGTTATTGCGCTAAATACACTCTTATAATGTCTCTATGATGTAGCTCTTTTTTACCTTTATGTCACTGCTAAAGTATAAGCTCCATCAGCCAAAAAATTGCTGTGATTATTTAGAGCCCTGACCTTGTGACCAGACATGTTCCCAGTGTGTCATTATATATGATTTAGTTCCCACTTAGTAACTCAGTACCTTAGACATTTTGCAATAAAACATAAATAGTTAAATCATTCATTTTAAATAATGCCTAAATATTCCAATATGTAGAATACATTTAACCTAACTGATTTTACATAGCTCTAAAGTTACTTTCAATACTGCAAAACAATTAGGATAACAAACATTAAGATCTTTCTAAATTTGATTTAGAAAAACCACACAAACCAGATTCACTCAAACAATTAGCCCATGTTTATAGCCCTGCCTTGTTCAATACTGATCAGTTCAGTAACTCAGGCCTATTAAAGGCACACATGCTCTGAATTTTGCTTTTATATGCTGCAGACAAAAACCACTTAAATGCTGTCCAACCATGAGAAAAATTTCAGTTTATCAGTCAACCACTCTGCAAGTATGTTGTGTGTTTTTTTCTCTCTCACTTTGTATGTGTTTACAGTGTCTTCTTGGCAATTTAATTTTGCTGTCAAGTTTTATCCACCGGACCCCTCCCAGTTAATGGAAGACATTACAAGGTGAGTAAAGTTAAATGTTACAGCTAGTTCTCAACGTATATGTTTTTTTTTTTTCAGTGGCAAAACCAATGTAGAAAGCAGGATGGCTGATACATACATAACTTAACTAAAATTCCTAATACCATTGAGAGCATTTTGTTTATGTGTGTAACTTTGGTTCCTTGAGTTGGTTTACTCAACACTATGTCAGTCTGATGCTATGCAAACACTATAACACAACACCATACTATGAAGTGATCAGCAATTTATTACCCTGTGAGTAAACAAGTCAATATCAAAACTACAAAACCTGCTAAAAGTGTGAAGAGAGGCCCAAACTGCTGTGACCCAAATACCTTCAAAAGACAATCTTCTAGCCAAAACTAGAACTATATTCGAATATTCCCTCTGTAATTATTATTAGAAAAATAAAAACACTATTTTAATTTTACTGTGTTGCTTTGCTGGCTGTAAATGCAGGGAATCCATGATAAATCCCAAGCAGTTATAACTAAATGCACTGGGTGGCACTGTGGAGCATATTAACAAGTTGATTGTATTTGATCTCAAAATGTCATTGACTGCCTCCTGAAGTTCGGAATTACTTTGATAAAAATCATCTTACTAAATGATATTACAAAATGGAATTACTTTTGATCAAATGAATCAGTGAAATTAAGTTATCATAAAATCACAAAATACACCACAATGAGAAATCACATGAAATCCAAACACCAGTGGACTGAGGAAAGACAGCTGTCCATCACTGCATTCACGACTGCAAGTAAGCACAGCTGTACCCTGAGTGAGTTGAGAAGAGAGCTTATCTGATGGTGAAATGACCTTGAGACATATGCTTCCTTTATGTGTCCTCGAGGGAAAATGGTTTAAGAACAGAAATCACAAAGCGCTGTAAGAAACTTTGCTTAGCACACTGATATCTTTGTGTCTCTGGAATGTTTGTGTCGGTGCACATTCTTATTGTTATCAGATCTGAGGAGCCAACTTTCACCCGAGCATGTGGATATTATTGTTTTTCTCAACATCAACACGTGAAACAATATAAACACGATATATAGGCCGACTCGAGTGTATGTACGTTCTGTACTATAATAATATATATATATATATATATATATATATATATACACACACACATATACATATACATAATATATACACATATA
>JAFVLL020007452.1:0-68450 GCA_021397915.2 Tor tambroides
TTTATATATATATATATATATATATATATATATATATATATATATATATAGTCTGTTCTGTTGTTTCTATTGTCTGTTTAAAAATGGTTAAAATGTAACTGCTGAATATACTGACAAATTAATGGTAAACAAAAATATACTTTAATGTCATTTCTACTGAAACTTGTACATCATGTTTTTAAATATATTTGTAATTATAAATTTTCAATGCATGTAAAATATAGTAACTTGATATTGAATAAAATAGTATAATTAAAATTATCTTCAATAACATTTTAGCATGTTAGCTTTAGTACATTAGTCAACATGTCAAAATAAATGTAAAGCATAACAAATCAACAATGTCAAATTTACTTTAAAATAAAACATTCAATTTGACAAAGTGGACTTTATAAAGTGTACTTAAGTGTGATAAGAAATATAGTCATGAAAGTTAATTCTCTTTAATATCCTTTCCCTTTTATTTTATTAATATTATGTTCTCTGTATAATATAATATAATATAATAAAATATAACAATATACATTTTTAAGTAAACTACAACATAGATAATAAATACTTTTTTCTCTATAATTTGGCTACTTTTAATAACAAAATACAGTGCAACCACCAAAGACTAATGGATGAATGAATCAATGAATATTATAACCTAGCTATTTTCAGTAAAAAATACTCAAGAATCAGTCTTGAAAAGGGAATGTTCCCAGAACTTTAGCAAATGTTCTGGCAATATTCTTTCAAAGTTATGAACAAACAGTCTTACAGTAACGTTAATAGAATGTTTGTTCAAAGTTAATAATGTTCTCAGAAAATTATCTCAAAAAAAGTGTCTTATACATCATTCGTGGAACAATTTTCTTCTAAAACGTTTTAAAATGTTGGACGTTTGTTACGATTTGCTTAAGAACACTGAGAGAACATTCAAATGCAACGTTTCCATAATGTTTGTAAAATTATACAATTGAATGTTCCCTTAACATTTCAACCTGATCTCATGATGAAAACGTACCTCTGGGAAATTTTTCGCAAAACACGAAATACGCACCAACATGTACGTTTTGTGACATATTTGATGCAAAATGTCCACTGAGTGGCGCTAAAAGGGTGTTTGTTTGTTTTTTCCCTGGAACAGATGAACGTACATGTGGTACATTTTATGTGACGCTGGTTTTGTACGTGTCACCACAGTTCTGTCTTGAAATGTCCGTTGAGTGGCGCTATAGGTCAAATGGTTTAAAATAACGTACCATCTGCACTATACCTAAACCTACCCGAAAGTATGAACAAAAGCAAATGTGACATAAAAACACAATCACAAGCATGCCGTTTTAGCCTGTTTTTCGATTTCTCATATTTCAGCTCTTTCATCATGAATCATGTTTTTGACAGGATTCACACCCAAGGATGCCGCATCCTAAGTCCAATTCCGTGCTGCTGAGCTACCGAGCGAGCTTGTTACATCCGGAAAGCGAAACATATGGAGCTATGATCATAACTGTGTACGAAATCAATTACAAGTGATCGATGTTTAATGCCTCTAGTGTTCAATTCTGTTGGAAACTGCAGTGATATGTACTTATTGGTACGTATTTCGTGTCTTGCGAAAAAGTTCCCACAGGTATACTTTCGTCACGAGATGTATAACTCGTTTTTAACAATTTGTATAACTAAGAAAACATTTTGAATGTTTAGAGAACATTCAGAAATAACATTTTTCACAACTTAATTAGAACATTACCAAAACATTTTTAAAACATATTTTCGTTTAAAAACTGAATTGATCAAAACAGTTACTGACTATTAGGACTAATTGGAGTCTGTTCCAGAATCGCTAAATTCCTTTTAGAGATTTCCATCTCTAGCTGAAATCTATGCTAACATCAACATGTCAAACAAAAACCAGTCAGAAAACATAAACTTGCTTTTCCAAGAATGCATTTTACAGAAACAGACAGCAAAGTAAAGCATAACAATGGTTCCCCAGATGGCCATTGAGCGTCGCCAATAAACATCCTTTTCCTGTGTTTAACGTCCTGTGAATAAACGGCACTATAAACCAATACATTCAAATCACAATATGCAAACATGTGATTGGCAGTGGCTAGTGTTGGTCTTTGTGCTTGGCTATTGTGGAGGCAAGACTTGTGTATTTTTCCTCAATGCTGTGTTTGAATAGCGGGTTGGACTGAAGCTGATTTATGGCATAGCAAATCTGCTATCTAAATTCCATTATGTCAATGACATCGAGTTGGATGCCTGCTAATACCCACAGCATGTCATCTCTAGCTGATGCCCGCTATAGGAAGGCCTGAAAACACATCAGAAATGCCATTGTTGGCTTTTGTCATTCATTGTGAGATATAAAATGTGCTTAGACGGGATGTAATGCTACACTATTTACTGCACAAAAACGGGGAAAAATCAATTAGATTCTCTCCATTTTTGGTGCAAACTGTTTCAAACCATGACCTGCCACAAATCCACCAAATTATACATCATAAACTAATCAGTCTGAGGGTTAATGCTGGGTTCCATTAAACTACACTCAGGCATACAGAATTTACAGCTTATATTTGACAACAAGGGAACATCATTTTTTGATGTTAGACTTACAGTTTAGAAACCTCAAATTATGAAAATCTAAAAAATGAGTGTTTGAAATCACACTACACTGCAGTTTAGTTGACTGTTTAAGCAAATAACATGCATTAATAAGTCAAAGTTCCCACATTTACATGACAGTAAAACCTGTTTAGCAGATGTTTGCAGAGAAAGGTGTGGAAAACACGGTACATAATTTCCTCTGAAACAAATTCTAGCATTGTTATTTGTTTATATGTCATCTTCTGACGAATATTTCATATCTGAATTGAACTGAATGCAGCATAAGGATCATGTGTGTTGACCTACAGTGTTTAGCCAGTAAATGCTAAAATATCAATGTTTCACCAACATTTGGATGATTTAACCAATGGTGAGCTTTTGATTCAGGTTTTCATTGTTTGTTTTGATAAAATACCCAAAAAACATGTTCAAAAGCAGTGATTAACATTCAGAAACTGTAGCATGCTGCTTGTCAAAGGAATAAAGGAATTGTATGCAGGTTCTGCAGGTATTCAAAGGGAATATAATAGGGACAAAAATTTGACATAATTATGCATAATTGCAACATTTCAGTCATTATGTCTAATTCAGTTATTCTCAACTGGTGGGTCGCCACCCTAAAAAACAGGTTGCAGATCTATTCTGATCGAGGACAGCAGGAAAAACAAAACAAAACAAAAAAAAATACAGTGCTAAATACAAATAATAACATGCAGCTAATTTTACAATGAGGACAGCCTTATCAACTTTTCAAAGGGAAGAGAAAATGCTTTCCATTCATTCATTCATTCTTTTTTTTTTTTTTTTTAGCTTAATAAAACAAATGCTTAAACAGTTTTTGGCCCGGTGTTTGTTCCATGTATTATCTAAATCAGCACTTAAAAAATGGTACATTTCATGTTCATAATTCTGCATATTGGTTAAGAAATTGGCCATATATATATAGTTAAAAGTATAATGTATTTCGAGTAATATTAAAAAAATAATTTTTGGTACTGGGTTGAGTCATAAAGCAAGTAAAATAAAATAAAATAAAATAAAATGTGTTAAATAAATAATATATTATAAAATTAGCCATATGGTTAAAAGTATAAAGCATTTTAAATAATATTAAAAAACAATAATTTTTGCTACTGGTTTGAGTCATAAAGCAAGTTAATAAACTTTATTTAAATTAAATTAAACTATTAATAAACATTAAACTTAAAAAAAAATATTATATTACATTATATTATATTATAAAGTCAAATATAATAATAATAATAATAATAATAATAATAATAATAATAATAACCAAGAAAATCATATTCTGGTGATGTTACTGAAAAGAAAAAAATAAAAGTCACTGAAACATATACGGGTATGTAATCAATCATAGTTTCACGGTGTGTTTGAACAAGGCAAAACCTATGCTTGATTTGCATTTGACTGCAACTCAACCTCCAAATAACCTCCAAAGACCTTGCATTTCTTTAGTATCAATGCAGACCTAATTTGCTCAAGAACAACCTACATACCACACTTCAGTCTGCTCTGATCAATGTTCACCCACACATAATCACATCAGAAACGCTTATCCCACACATAACTGCCATCTAAAAATAATACAAATCAAACCACAGACATGTTAGACATGTCTGACCTGTGAAAAACGTGCAACCGTGAAACTCTGCGTCAACTAACAAGATTGTGAACTAGCTGTAGAATGGTGGTGTGCAGGAGGAAATGCAGAATTAAACACAACCCAGGCGGCTTCAGAGAGTGTGGACGGCTCAGGCTGTGTCATTTTCACTTGTGTGTGTGAAGCTGGGCTTTTTTTGCCAGCAGGGCCCACAGACGGGGCGAGAAGACTTTCTGGATGAAGCTGTCTTTTCCTGACTCTCAAGAAGAGCCGACGTACAGTTTTCAGAGTGACATTTCTGCACTGCAGTCTGCACCACTGGGTGAAATCACAGGTAGAACGGCTTACAAATGAGCCCATAAAAAATCCTATTAAATTCTCATACTGACGGCACAGGAAAATGTAGTCAATCACTATAAAATTACCATCCTACTGAAGTAGCAAGCCGTTTATGAACAGTGCATTGAAATAAATCAATCACTAATTCGGTTTCTATACTTCTATGATATTACATGCCACAAATGATTGTGAAATTGTCGGCTGATATGAAAAATATGAAGAATAATTTATCCAAAATAGAAAATTCTGTTATGATTTACTTGCCATGAGGCCACTTTAAACCCATATGACTTGCTTTCTTTCATGGAACACAAAAGATATTTAGCATAATGTTAATGCTGCTCTCTTCCATTCAGCAAAAATATACATATACAATGACCTAAGGCTGTCAAGCTCCAAAAAAAGATTAAAAATAGATAAATAAAAAGTTAAATAAAGGGCGTGTTTACTACATATTATTCTATGTATATACTCTCTGAACATGCTTTGAAGAATATTCATATATATATATATATATATATAAGAAAAATAAAATCACAATTGCAATTATTTACCAGTATTTTGCAAGTCGGATAAATAGCAGTATGAACATTCTTTAAAATTCATTCGACTGTGTGGCACAAAAATAAAGACATTTACATGGATTTGGAACAATATGTGGGTGACTAAATTTTCATTTCTGGGTGAGCTATTCCTTTAAAAATCTGTAACAACTTCTTATCAACTTTTTTTCTTATTGCCAGTCACACAGTGGAAATAACACTCTCCACATTTGACTATAACCCAGCCAGTACTCGTCTCCTGATGCTATTAGCATGATGTGCTCTCCAAAATATCTTTGTCTTTGGTACATTTCCACAGTAGCTCAATCCCTTGGTATGTAGCAAGTGACCGGATCGAGTTTGACATCTGCAGCAGTAACGGCTGACAGGAATGAAAATAGAGAGATCATTGGAGATCCAGCTCTTTCAGAAAGCTTCCGGCCCAGAGAGCCAACTCAATCCAACAGACAGCCAAACGCCGTCCCATCCACATCTCTCCCTCACTCACACCTCCACAGGCCTGGCAGGACAGTCTTTGCCCATTAATTTGTAATATCCACCACTGTTCATTTGTATGAGGCATGCACTGGCATTTCATTTTGGTGCAAATGACATTAATTCTCAGAGAGCAGATTCCTTTCCCTACCATCTCCACTATATTAATCTTTTGTTAGACATGCATTGAGGATTTTAAGAGATCATGGCAATATTACACTACTCTGAAACTCAAAAGTTAATCTAAACACTTTGTTGGTCTAGGTATATATTTATCAGAATCTATTGGAATGAAATTAATACGATTTAAGTTCAAACAGTGTGTTTTATTATTTCAGATTAAATGAACTGCTCATAGTCTGAGAGCAAAAATACAAAGACGTAACCCACTGCTTAACTACCATATGCATTGTTGAAGAAACAACACATAGATAGTCAAGACTGTTTCCTGAACACACAGAAACTTTGCTGCACATCTGTCATTGAAATCTGTTGGTTATAACTGTTGTTAATGATGTAAAGCAGGTGGTGGAGTGATAACTTCTGCTAATTAATCAGCTCAAGATCAAATTAATGTCAGATTATGGCTGTAAATATCAGTGTTGCTATTTTTGTTCTGTTATTTCCCTTTATTTGCACAGGTTTCCAGGCTTCCCCATGGTACTACAGCAAGTACGCACATCCACACTCTTCAGAAATGCTGTTTTAATTCTGTTAACAAACTAAAAGGATGTGAAATGTGTGTGTGTGTGCGTGTGTGTGTGTGTGTGTGTGTGTGCGCGCACGTGTGTGTGTGTGTGTGTGTGTGTGTATAACAATATATAACAATATATACCATATTAGGGGTGTAACGGTGTAAACAGTGGTTTACTGAACAAATTGCTCTTTCTTTAAATAAATTCAATTACAAGTAACATTTTTCCTAGGGATGAAAATCTATCTAAACTATAGAGCACATTTGCATTATTCTAAGATTCCAATTAACAACAGAGCCCAAATTTAAATTTAATTACTATGTATTTTTAAAATAATAATCAACAATCAACTTAAAAAAAAAATTATGCAAACATGTAAATTGCACAAAATGCAGTTTTTAAATTAACCTCTAATTATAACATTTCTAATTTGGGGATTCTCATAACTTGTTTTGTTTCAGATTTATTTAAACATACACTAAAGGGGACCTATTATGCCCCTTATTACAAGATGTAAAATAAGTCTCTGATGTCCCCAGAGAGTGTATGTGAAGCTTTAGCTCAAAATACCCCACAGATAATTTTTTATAGCTTGTTAAACTAGACACTTTTAGGGTGTGAGCCAAAACGTTCCATTGTTTTGTGTTTGTCCCTTTAAATGCAAATGAGCTAATGCTCCCGGCCCCCTTTTCAGAAGAGGGTGGAACTTCAAAAGCTAATGCTCCGGCACACCAGCAACAACAAACAATCTGATGCACTGAAACTGTCAGAAACTCTCGAGCAAACTACTACATTACTATTTACGATTATAGTAGCATGTGAAGGCAGCATCAGTGAAAACAAGCAGAGACAATGGTAGCTTTAGCAACATTAGCCTTTGAGTGCCAATTAAGAAGCTCTTTCAGAAGGACAATTTCAAAACAAAATATGACGCGCTTACTTTGTCTGGAGCTGACGTTCGCGCAGGAAGCATTGGTATTGTTTGCTAAACATAATGTATAAGGGACTTTACCAATTTTTTCCAGGACATTTCCTTCGAAAATGAAACTTAAACACAGTGTCCTTAGCGGCTCAGATGGAGGGAGTCTATGGAGACTCCTATGTTCGTTGGTGCATCCCAAAACACAACAATTGTAATGCCTCTTTGGCACTGACATTGTATTTCCAGCAGCTACAGCAAGAAAACAGTAATGGCGGACTGCTGCTTCTCGCTGTGTTTATGCTAAAGGGGCAGAGAAATGGGGGGGACTTTTTCCCTATGGCAGTGGTTCTCAAACGTTTTTGGTCACACACCCCTTTAAAACTATTAAAAAAATCTGGCGCCCCCCTGTCTTCATCTATGGCTTTTCTCTTCTTTTTCACAAACTGATCCATCTATCATTCTAAGTTATGTTCTTTAGCGGTTTACTGTTTTATTTCTTTTCTTTTTCAGCTGATGGCCCGCAAACGCCCCGCCCCGCCCCGCCCCGCCCCGCCCCGCCCCGCCCCGCCCTGCCCTGCCCTGCCCTGGCGGGCACACCCCGCACTGTGAAAAATAAATAGTTGAGAATACAAAAAAATAAGGCAACTTGATGCAGTAACACTTTTGAGTTCTCTCAACAATAGTTTTTTAGTTCTGCTCAGTAAAGATACTTTGTTGAGCCAATGCAAATTTGTTTGTTCATGCAATGCTGATTGTCTTATTTTGCTAAAAGAAAAATTCTGTTCACAGCAACTGAAACAACAATTACTGTCATTGAGACAATTTGTTTTTTCTGTTTCCTGGAAAAAAAAAATATTGTTTAAAAAGTCACCACATTATCGAATTTATGTTTGTTTTCAAATGACAAACATTAATGGATAAGTTGGTCTAATAAGTATACAACATTGTTTGTAAGACAACTTACAAGACTAAGAAATCCAGGAAATGGACACAAGTAGTTGAACATACTCTAGGCCTCAAAACTAGACACACAAACCTCAAGAACGGTGACAACCAACAAATGTTAAAAAGATGAGCTCTTTACATCACAGTACAACAAATAACTAACAATAATGATAAAACAACAACAAAAAAGTTTAAAATGAAGTCAGCAAACAGCAGAACAATTATTCTATAACAGCAACTGCATAATTTATTCATGCTGCAATGCATGCTGGGAACTCACAAAGCCTTAACATTTCAACAACATGAAATTCTTTGTTCAGACAACTGTGTTTGACTAGTTGGGACAACATTTGGGTTAATTTTGTGGGTCTGACAAGGATTTTTATGTAGTTTCAAGAAAATAGCATTTTTTAGTATTTCAGACTCAAAAGGTTTCGTAACTGGAAAATGAGCACACTTTGAGAACCACTGCCCTATGGTGACGTGTACATAGGGAGAAATCTGGAATTGCTTGTTCTGAGAGACTGTTCATGATTTATCGAGATTATAAAAAAAAAAAATGATTGGGTTGATTTTTACCATTACAGGCTGGTTGTTTTCACACACTGCAGCCACACAACTGTGTTCAAACTCCTTATAAAAGTTATTTTTGCATAATAGGTACCCTTTAATTAATTAAGTCATCACTAACAGATAAAGCTAAATATAATGAGCATATAGTCTAATATTTCAAGAAATGCACTTCTCTAGACTTCATTTCTCTAGCAAACTAATGAGCTGTGAGCACTGATGACTTGCCTGAGGTAAATGAAATACTATGTGATGTTTAGTTTTGACATCTTTCCACGGTTGAAACACTGATTGAGCAATTAGATGAGGTGTGAGATGTTCATTCATGTTTATTTTGCTTTAAAACAAGCTCGCACTCGGCGCTGCTGTTTGAACTGAGGCGTTTATACAACGATCTGTCACGCCACATCAAAAAGCGGCAAAAATGGAATTTATTGTTTGAATTTCCTGAAAAAAAAATTATTTGAATGATGAGACTTTGTTTCTTTACATATGCATATGTTTTCTGCAACAATAGATTCATCATATGATTCCTTTTTTTTCACACTGGCCTATTATTTTGGTTTAATCTCTTTAACATTAACCCCTAAATATCATTTAAAAAAACAGCCGCTTACATGTTGGTCAGATGTCCTGTCAAAGTGGGTGGACAAAATAAGACACAATGTAGACCAGACTTCAGACCACAAGTCAAAAGTCTGGCTATGTGAGACAAAATGTGTCCCACATTTATAAAAGACAAAAGATGCTTGACTCTACACTAGTCACATGAGCATTATTATTACTTTACAACTAAGAGTGCAAATTAAAGTACATTCATTTAAAATTCAATTGTCTGCAGGCATGTTCTCACCAAGAACAGTTGTAAAAATGTCCAAAATTTAAAGGTGAAGTCACATTTAAGACTGTTGGTGAATATTTCTGCAGGTGAAATCCAGTTGTTTAATTTGGAATCCATATTATCTGGAATTCTATACAAAATTTTCCTGGACAGGTTTGAAAGTGATTGTAATACTTTTGGCAACACACAATCAACCTTTTTTGCTCTCAAAATTTCACTAAATTGACCATAACTTAAGAGAAGAGCAGACACTACAACATTAAAGATAATGGCACAGAGGAAAGATATAATTGGAAACACTTTTTTTTAATTGGAACACAGCTTTTTCAGATCGTCCATTTATGTGAAGGCTAACATAGTTATCACCACAGTTAGCGTTCTTGGTGTGAACGGGCCTTAAGGCCTTTTCCTGCTGGGTAATTGCACAATCTGTCATAGTTTAACTTATAAGACCTATTCTACTATAATTGCAAGTGGTACAAACTCTTATATAAGCAATCAGCCTTTCTATTCTACTCTGATAAAATGTCCTGTTTATTTGACAAACTGAATGTATTCAGCATGTCTCCCTAAAGAGCAGTCAGACAGCCCCTTTCCTCTTTATCACAGGTGACTGTCATGTTTACATTAATTTTATAATTGTCTGCACGAAACATCTGAATAGGAACAGTGCTGCACACCCACACCCACAGCTCTTGTACTCATTGTACCATTTTGCCTACTGAATTGCAGCCCATCCTCCAGACAAAAGCCCTGAAAGCGTTTCCGACACTTCTGCTCGGAAACCTGGCCAACTGCACAAACCAACTCCCTGTAAAGCTTACATTGCAGAGGCACCGGACATTCCCTCAGGATAGCTCAATGGAAATTAATTCACACAGAAATATCACACTGCGCTCAAAAAGAACCCTTATCGCAAAGCGCCAACTCTGGCAGCAGACAAAGGAAGCAATCTGAGGAGAGGAGGAGGAGGATGAAGGCACTGTTTCATTCACAGGACACACTGCCCTCCTCCACCGCTGGAGCGTGGACCCCTCGATCACCTCCTGTCTCCTCTATCCAAACCATCATTATGTCCTCTGGGCTCCAGTGGTATGGACGGGGGTTGGGTAAAGCCATCAGAACTAAGACAAACAACAGAGAATATGGCACCTCGTTTATGACTGGTTGGGTAGTGATTAAAAGGTAAACTAATATGGAAATTGTGTTGCTATTTAACCATATTGTTCCAAATCGGTATGCTATTTAGTAGGATTTGGAAAAAATAAATTTAAAAAAAAGAAAGAAAAATAAGAAGAATGCTCTTTTCCATATAAAAACAGCTCATAGTGCTCATGCAAGCTCAAAAAACAGTATTAATGTATTGTAATCCATACAATTTGTGCATAGTGCATTATATTTCAAGAAGCCATTTATCTAAGAAACAGCTTGAAATGTAAGTTATTTACTAATAAAGATAAAACCAAAGCTGATTAAGCCATAAACTAATTGAAGACTAGAAAAATTATGGTTGGATTACTTTAACTGCCCTCTGAAACAATATTTCCTCTGAAATTTCAATTTCTGAGATGAAACACCAGACACCACTAAGTAAGATCTGCTACCCATGTGTTAGCATTTCAGGAAGGATGGTGTAGAGAGCAAAAGTTCACAGGGAATGGAAATTTAAAATTTAGTACAATTGACAATCAAAGACTGGTGGTGCAAGTCAGAATGCAAAATAGTTTTATCAACTTTACTGGATACTATCAAGGAAAAACAGAAAGATTAAAGTTTTTATAGCAACACTAGGTTTGAGGGCAACATGAGTATCTGTTTGCACAACTTATAAACAATGTAAGAGAACTGCTAATGAAGAGATAAGAAAAGGACAGGCTAATAGTGTCAAATCGTTAGGTCAATTGGCTGTTTGATTTTTGAGTAGATATTGTGGATTTTTGTGTGTTTTGTACATTTTACTTGCTGTTATTGAATTTCCATACCCATACTGCCATTATGTAAGTCATATAATCGATATTGTAAAGCTACTGGCATTATCCATTAAAAATCCCATCAACGATGTATGCTAATAACGGTTATAACGACCCTATACAGCAATTTATTTGAAGCCACTTGGCGTTGGCAAATCAAGACTAATTTCTTTTATAATCTATCTTTGAATGATTAATTATCAGTTCTCTGTTATTTGATTTAGTTTTCATTTATATTGTAAAAAAAATAACACATTTAGTGTTTAAGTGCTTTATTTTTTATTTTATTTTTATTTATTTTTTATGTTTTTGAACATTCCACTTTTCATCAATTGTCTTGTTTTTATTCAATTTTGTTAACTAGTAAGTAAGTATTTATTTATTTATTTATACAGCTCTTTCATTGATGTATTAAAGTACATCAGTCAGATTTGAGTTTTCCTTATCATTTCAGCTTGGCAACAATGAATTTGCATGTACACAAAGAATGGCAATAATTTGTATAGAAAAAAAATGTTTTCTGAGAAACTAATACAAACTGAACCATCATGGTTTGATTTTGGTGGAGTTTCCTGGAACACACTGAGACCACCTATGGTATCAAAAACAAAACTTCCCTGCCAAATCTTGAAGACATTTCCTTTCAGAAGTTAATATTTGTGTGGCATTAACATTTCGCACACACTTCACATAACTTTCAGATTGTCTCAATGCAAGTGTGTTGCAGTGTAAGTAAATGGAGTCATTTACAACAATGAACTCTACAATATCTAGCATGAAGTTGGCTGTCGTCCAGTTAGGTTCATTGTATTGTTTAACTCAGTGAATCATCTACCATCTTCTTATAATTTTTGACAACTGTTATACACTACTAAACCACTTCTACCATTTCCTCCATGATTACCACCACCTCTCAGCAGTGAGTCACGTAAACCCTTCTAACCATCTTGAGAAAGTATCTTAAATGCCTGCCGAGTGCTCTAAGTACCTTAAATATGCACACAACCATTATAAACATCTCAAATATAAACTCAGTCTGCCATAATACATGAGAAATGAAAAACGTAAAATTACTAGATTGTGAAATGAATGTCACAGTCTGCCCACGCCACACAAAGAGGTCAGGTTCTCATCAGCGCGTGTGACATTCAGAGACGCAGTTCAAGGGGATACGTCACACGCGTGCGGCATCGGCAGTGCTCGCATTTGCATAATAATGAAGATGTTCACCAACCTTGACAGGAGCCATTAACTTCCTCATGGCCCGCCTGGCACATGCACCTCCCAATGGGCACCAGCCACTCCCCCTCCGCACTGCAATGCATTCTGGGAAGTTCATCAGCCAGTGAGTTGTTGACACAGGTCCCTGACACCTCCAGAAGCTGGGAGGAATCTGCCCCAGTTATAGTATCCGGGAAGAGGGCCAAATTCCTCACAACAAAAGGACACTTTTTGTAGAAGACACGGACGGACACGAGCGCGATACACGCGCCCAGGTCTTGGAAAGCCAGGTAGAAGCCTTTCTTGGTCAACGGACCCAGATCCCGAACTTCCGTGTTCAGCTTCAAGACTCTGTCTCCGAGATCAAGCTCTGTGAAGCTCTCGTCGGCCGCGATGGTGTCGATCTTCGTGTATTGGCTTTCCCGAATATTCCTCCTTTCTTCATCGTTGGTTTCGTAGTAGTAGACGTTGAAAGTTTCCTTGCATGTGCCCAGACCTCCGGGGAGACTGTTGCAGTCCCGTAGCGTGAACTTGAACTCCACGAACACTCGCTGGGCACCTTGGTTTAATATGAGATTTGTCTGCAACCAGTTGTTCTGGTTGTGCTCCATCACCTTACAAACCTGGTACGTATGGATGGGCGCGTAGTTCTCATCCACCTCTCCAATTTCTTCCCACTAAAAAAACAAGGAGAGAAGAAGCAGATGAAAAGAGTTATTTTTTGTTCATTTTTGGGGCTTTTTATGCCTTTTGTTTGAGAGGACAGTTAAAGGTATGCGATATCTGCATTTGCACTATACACTTGGCGAAACAACCCAGGGTGGACAAACTGATAGGTTGCCAGGTCTGAGAAACAAAACCAGTCCAACTGCTATACAAAACTAGCCCAATCACATTTTTCATGGTTTCCCCTCCTGTGGGGGTCCCGCTACATCGAAATGGGGGGAGGGTAGATCAGTTTAACCCACGGCAACTGTGGGTACATTTACATGGGCATCAGTAATCTAATTATTTACCTTATTCTGAATAGGACAATATTACGCTTTTATAATATTCCTTTCATGTTACTGTTTTACAGGTTATAGTACATAGATACACAGGTCATTACGTCCCCATGCGACACCATCCGACGTTCCCTCCAGAATTTCATGTATCAACATACAGTTCGTCTTCGTTATGGTACCATATACAGTTTTGGGTGTTTCATTTTTAATTTTACAAAAGCTTCAAGCGCAATTAATTATTTGTCATGCTATTTGTGCAAACAGAAGACGGCATTGTTGAAGCCATGCTCTTTTGTTTGCCGTCAAACAGACCACTACCGAAAAGTCCAACATGAAGGTATTAGAGTGATTAAGGTGTGTACATGTCTATACTGCACTTTGATAATGCTACTAAAATAGGAATACTCTTAATAGTCTTAATTTTATTTGTGTTTACTTTGAGCCAGATTAAGGTAATCAAAAATCTCTGTTTACATGGTAGATTATTAATCAGAGTATTGTCTTAATCATGTTAAAATCTGAATATTGTTGTCAATGTAAACGTACTAAGTGTAAAAGTAGCCCAATTTTGGGGGAAAACCACAGACTTGGCAACACCGCCCAGAAAAATGTCCACCTGAGTTGACGTCATTTGCCACCATCGTTCTTTCAATGACGTGTGACTCACATTGAAGGGAATATCTGATCTGTCCACTTACATGGCAGATGATAATGCATCCGATTCATATCAGATTTATTTTCACATATGAATATGTAGTGTAAATGGGGCCAAAAAGAGGACCACATGTCAGGACTCAAACTCTAATCAGTCAAAGTGCTGTTACACTATCTGTTTGTAAACTTTCCGCAAGGCCATGGCTCTGACAAAAACACTTCTGATTGAACCTCTGTGCAGAAGAGTAGTGGTTCCCAATCTTAGACCTGGAGTACCCCCAACATTTTCTGTGCTTCCCTAATCAAACTCTCCTGAATCTACTCATCAACTCAAGGGGGTGTTTACACGACACCATTTTCAACTAGAAACAGAATTTTTTTTTTTATGTGTTTTGGCCATTCATTTACACAATAATGGCATTTTGGGAGCCTGAAAATACAAACTTTTGAAAGCTGGTTTCAAAGTTTAAGTTTTTAAAAACAATCCTGTTTCCGTTTAGACTACAAAAACATGAATTTGTGAAAACAGTGACACCATGTGCATGTGTATTATGTGTTCAGTCTATAGGTATGGGCACAGGCGCGTAGTGTTTCTTTACAAATTGAGATTGCCGCCTACTGGCCTGGCATAAATAAAACAGGATCGTCTACATGCGAAAATTTTCAAAAACTGAAAAACTTTTCCGTTTTTAGTACAATCGTTGTTATGTAATTATACCCCAAGACCTGAAATGGCTGTGTCAGATAAGAGTAGTTTTGCATAGCCAGAGCTTCAGACTGATGACAGAAGCTCTGGGAACCTTGACCGCTTTGAATGGCCAAGGCCTGTACAAGAGGCAAAATGACTGACAGGTACAGCAACCAATTGTGTTTCGTTTTGTGCTGCATCATTTTTAGAGGCGTGGAAATATCCCCACAAAAACAGACCAGTGTGTAAAACACTTGGACTCATTTTAGAGAGTCTATGTCGCAAACTTTACATATTTCACATACTTTTGAAAATCTAGCATTTAGTTGATTGTGATAAGCACTCATTGCCACAGTTGTAAACACGACAGTTTTGTTCTTCATGAGGGGGTTTGGCATCGTAGCATCTTTGTTTCCAAGCAAAAAGAACGTTAAAGAACACGACACACACGTCTCCCAGAAATCCTGTAGAATTTAACCAATCAAATGATGACTTCGAAACTCCTGAAGTGTTTCCAATTTTTGTGTGCCGTATGCATCAGACGTTCAGCCAATGGTCCGTGGGTGTGACGTCTGAGGCTGAGACTAAACAAGAGTGACATCCAAAATGTCTACTGCTGGAAGTACTCCATGCAGAACCAGGGTTGGGAACCAATGTAGAAGTGTTCAGTGGCCCCATCCCAAATACAGGTCAAAGTTTGGGTGACGTAATGACTGTCGGACAGTGCGTGCTTGGCAGAGAGGTGCATTGAGGGCACATTTTTATTATGCCCGCAAAGGGTGTGCTCACCCCTCTGAATCATGAAATGACAAATGCTACACCCTGCAGTCTAGTGGACTTCATGGACATGTCATTTGGGTCAAGTACAGTCTGGGAATTATGTATTAAAATATATTCAGTGGCTGATGCAATATTAGTGGAACTGGGTGCTTCTTCAACTACGGGCACTTTTGGTGCTGTGGAGACTAATCCTCAAACTCACTTTTATATCCTTATTAGTTCATTTAATTTATCTGAAGGAACAGAGGTGAATTCCGCTTTTTTTTTGTTTTGTTTTTTTGTTTTGTTTTCAAATCAACATATGGTTTCTGAAAGATGTGATGCTGAAGATTGGAATAATGACTTCTCATAATTCAGCATTGCATTATTTTCTTTTAAATTACATTTCAAAACTGGGTGAGCATAAGAGACTCGTGTTTGAAAATGCTATTTTTTAAGGAAAATCCTTACTCTGAGTCAAGGGTAAAGACAATTTAAAAGTAGCATGCTTTGGTAAAGAAAACACACACACAACAATAAAAATGTTGCAAGTGAAATTCTATTAAACACTTTACTGAGTGCTTTTACATTATAAACATGTTAGGGAATGTTATGCATGTGTATACTGTAACACAATAGTACGACAACCCCAAAAGCACATTGTAGCACATTCACGCACCACAACCGTCACATCTAACAAAAAATGGCTGTATGTTTTGCTGTCCGTAGAGATGCTCAATAAAAATACATCAGGTGGCAGAGAGATTGGAAAAACAATCTGCCAGCTATAATCTACAGTCAGGAGGCTTGTAACATGGCAGTTAACAAAGCAAGACCTCAGAATGCACCCCGAGGGCCAGAGCGGCCCTTCAGCGCTCTTCAAACGCACAGACCAGAGAGACCCTCCCGAGGCCTCATATTACCTCTGCCTGACGCTCTCTGAATGTGAGCGATTGTGAGCTGTGTGGACAGTAGACGAACTGAAGTCTGGACCGCTGGGAGTCATTCAGCGTGTGCTAACAGTCTGAGTCTCGCTGTTCACACACTGAAAACGCATTGCCTATGTTTAGTATGACTTAAGGTGTGGTCACAGTGCACTTCTCGTTCCAATTACGTTCATTCATATGTATGCGAATGCAGGGGAGCGGAAACACAAGCTCATGCAATTTTTTTTTTTTTTTTGCAGTACACCTTTGTGAAAAATATGTGAACTTTAGTTTACTTTTAAAAAGAGTATGTATTATGGAAATAATATATTTCATGAGAATATACTTAAGTGTGAACTGAATGTAATGTTTTCAAGCATTTAATTACATGCTAATTGCAATTAAATAAAAATGTATTATAGTTTACATTTATAACAAATTATTATTATTAGCTGAACTATAGAGTGCCTATTTGAGCCTCTTAAGTAGGACTTAAGTACATTTAATATGTAATTTCATAATTACTTCTATTGTCTGTTGAAATATAGTAAAGATGCATTGCTTGATGTACTGACAAGCATTTATGGTACACTTAAATATACTTTAATGTCATTTCTATTAAAACCCAAATGTCATTTATTAAAATATGTTTACAACTGCACATCTGTAAAGAAGAAATTGCAATTTAGTACATTTAAAATATATTAGCCTTAAATATAATATCACATAACACTACAGTTAAAATAATAAGCAAGTGCTTTACATGTGCTTTAATATGTTAGACAACACGTCAAAATAATTGTACTGCTTTAAAGATGCACTGATTAAAAAAAGTACTTTGAGGGAAAAAAACTAATAATTTGACATTATACAAAGTGCACTTTTTACTTAAATGCATTAATAAACATAGTCATAAAATATATTCTAAGCACACTTAAGTGGCCTTATTTATTTATTTACTCACAATTTTAATTGTTATATTAAGTATACTTAATATAAGTACACTACAAGTGCACATTCAATACAGATAAGCATTTCTTTTTCATAAGCTTATATAGAGCATAATTTACTCAATTTGTCAAAATATTATACAACAGAGCACACTGAATATTCTTCAGTTCCAGGTAAATATTAACAAGATTTTAACTAAGAAATCTGTGTCTGTGCTATGCAAAGCATAGGCTATTTAAAGCACATTCAATGATAAAAAATGGTTTTATAAACCATTCAATATCTATGAATATTCATTCAAAGCACTTTTAGTCAAGAATGAGTTTTCTGAAATGGGTTATTATGCAACTAAGAAACATATGGATTGTTCCTTTTATTCAATGTGTCCTCTAAGGTATAATATTGTCATGAAATGATTTATATACACTGTTTTTTATCTTTCATAAAATTCCAACATGAGCTGTATCAGTTTCAAAGTCATTCTCTCATTTGAAAAACTGAACCATAAATCCATTTCACTGTACCATTACTGCTCTTCCCTTTTCTCTCTCTTGCATTTGACAATCAAAGGACATTCATGGCATATTTTAATTTCATTCCAATCAACCAAACATCCATATTACCATATGAATTTTACTCCAGGTGATCATATTTAGCAAAGGGCCCTGTGGTGATGCATCAGGACCAGAATGATGCAGAAAAGTGTGTGTCACAGATTTCTCCAGTATGAGTCAGTGTGGCCACAATCTGGTAAATTGCATTGGCAAAGCTACAATTTAGGGAAAGCCGCCATTTGAAATAAAAATGGGCCTGTGTGAATTTGGATCATACAGATATCCAAGGGCGTTTGGATATTCGTTTCAACCTCTCATGTGAAAATACATTACTAATAGCAGGCACTCTGGGATGACAACATTTCTGACACATGGATGAAGACGAATAGATAATTCGAAAAGGCTTTCATTACAAACACCACATTGAGAAGGGAGATTGCACGAGGATGTGTGTCACATCTGTGTAGTGATAACATGAATCGTATCAAGCCAAAGATTGAAATGGCACACCTGGACATCAGCCTGTTATATTTGGTGGCCCCAGTATGCTAGTGCATGCTAATGCAGACCATTTATTAAAAATCTGACAATCCATAAACCCATTGTTTGTTACATCCAGTATGAATCTGAAAATGATTTCCTTGTGACTGATTTGAAATATACAAATACCACAATTCACATAAACTAATTGATTTCAACAGTTTGAGTTAGCATGCTGCTAAGCTAACAGTAATACTCCACACAGCATGAAAATGCACACATCTTAAGAAACATAATACATCTGTAACTACACTAAACCGTTTTTAACAATACGTTTCAATGCTGAATGAAATATATTTTTTTTAATAATCTATACACCATCCTGTATTTATTTTAATATAGATTGTAGTGATGCATTATGGGATTACCTTTTCTATGAAGGATGCATACAATGCAGTCTTGAAATTTGTTAAAAAAAGTTATCATAGGAAGCATTATAATTATTTTATCTTTGTGTTGCTATGAAAACATTGCTCTATTTATTTGATCATTTCTAGTACAACAATGGCCCAGCCAATAGCGTGAGTTTTGGGAAGAGGAAAGTTAATAACTTGGCAAATAATTTTTAACTAATACCATTTTAAAATATAAAGCAGTATAACAAACTGTCTTTACTCAGTTGAAATAACTAAAAACCCCAATGAAACTGGAAATCTTGCATATTAAAGGTAAAAATGGCCATATCTACTCTTGCGCTAAAAATAAGGTGGATAATTAGTTTGGAGTTCTACCTTAACTCCTTCTCAAGAAAAAAAGTAATTGTATGAGAAGTTTAGACTTGGGTCTGACACTTGTCCAGTTCTTGGGTGAGGGAACAAATCCAATTAGTGCTGGTTAATCAAGGGGAAGTTAACAGACTGGGTTTGTCTTTAAGCTTAAAACCAGATGGTGCATCTGAAAAAAAATAAAAATACTTGAGTTATTTAACCTCAGTATATAACCTTTGTTTCGAAGTTCTCTGAGTAAAGTATGTTTTTATTGTATGGACATTGGTGGCATTAACAGTCTACTAAACACCTCTTGTGTTATATGAAGAAAGTTTGGACAGACATGAAAGTGAAGGTGGTACACATTTCATTTTTGTGTGTGAAATTTAAAGGGATACTTCATTCAAAAGATGAAATTTCGTTCATCTTTTCCCATTTACCCTCATGTTAAAGACTTTGCTTTATCTTCAAAACACAAATTAAGATATTTTTAATGAAACTGAGAGATATCTGTCCCTACATTGAAAGTGTAGGTAACCAAAACTTTGATGTTTCAAAAAGTCATTGTAAACGTAATCCATGTGAATCTAATGATTTAATCCAAATCTTATGAAGAAACATAATGACTTTATACAGTTTGATAAACAGGTTTAATTTAGTCTTTTATTCACACACTGTATAACACTGATCAATGATCAGGTGTATCTCAATAAATTAGAATGTCGTGGAAAAGTTCATTTATTTCAGTAATTCAACTCAAATTGTGAAACTTGTGTATTAAATAAATTCAGTGCACACAGACTGAAGTAGTTTAAATCTTTGGTTCTTTTAATTGTGATGATTTAGGCTCACATTTAACAAAAACCCACTAATTCACTATCTCAACAAATTAGAATATGGTGACATGCCAATCAGCTAATCAACTCAAAACAAATGCAAAGGTTTCCTGAGCCTTCAAAATGGTCTCTCAGTTTGGTTCACTAGGCTACACAATCATGGGGAAGACTGCTGCTCTAATAGTTGTCCATAAGACAATCATTGACACCCTTCACAAGGAGGGTAAGCCTCCTTGTATAGAGCACATCAAATATGGTAAACGGAGGTTCAAATGTTCAAAGCTTCCTTGCTGTGCACAATAAATCTCATTAGCTTGTTTTTAAAAACACCAGAAGATGAACAAATGTCTTTTGGAATGACATGACAGTTGGTAACTAATGGCATAATTTTCATTTTTGTGTCAGCTATCCCTTTAGCAACAGCAGTCAGTGGTGTATGTACATATATACTATTATGTGTCAGAAATAGTCTAACAAACCATATAAAAAACGTATAATTTATTTTTCTCTTTGCTCTTTCACTTGTCAGGCCTTTCCGCATACAAATGTCTGTGAACCATCATCACTCAAACTCTCTTTCCTACCGTCCCCTACTGAGACCCTCTCCATTTTCTCATTCTTTCTGACTAAATCCTTCCCTCCGCTACCCAGGCACACTTATTTACCAATGCTTTCTGCCCCTAAAACCCTCAATTCTCCCAGTGTGAGTTAGCGTGTGCTATAAGCATGCATTTACCCATAAACCCCAGCTCCCAGAGCACTTCCTCCTCGGCTTATTACCGGCGCTGCACCGCAGAGAACGAGCAAGTACGACTCACTGCCTTTCAAAAAATAACCCGTCATTACCCACCAATCACCATCACCCAGCCATCCCTGTCATTGCCGCCCAGGGTCCACAGGGGGCGGAGCCGAACATGACTGACAGGCAGGGTTGAAAACAGCTCCCTGCTATGATTCTGGCTGAATGTCTTTGCGTGAGAGTGTGGTGGGACATGTGAATGTGACTTTTCAGGGTGGGTGGAGCGGCTCCTCTGTTGAGCATCACGTCAATGCGTTTTTCCCCTTCGGTAAGAGACAGCGGTGTGAGCCAGAGGTGCCCTAGGCCTGCACAAAGCCCGGATTTAGCTGAGCTCCTGTAAACCGCTTCGTTGACTTGGCAAATCTGGCCCGCTCTGACAGCGGTTAAAGCAGCATGAATCCAGGGTTGAAAACAAACAAACCGGGGAGAAAAGATAATCGTTGGCGTTTTGTGATGTACCTGCCAGTACAGATTGCTGATTGTAGATCCAAAAGCCTTTGAGTCTTCAAAAACGAGCATTTGACCCAATTGCGTTACCGACATAAATCATGCAAACAAGAATTTAAACTCTTGTTATTTAACAGCTCTGTTCCAAAATCTAGTGAGCTGCCTACTTAGACAGCATTTTAGGAAGCAACATTATGCTACTGTATCTTCTAAAACGCTTGCAGAGAAGGCAAGTCCAGAGTGACAGAAGTTTCATTTTTTGGAGAAATATTCCATAAAGTGAAAATCTGTGGTAAACATAACTTGACAATACTTGACAAAACACACACCCATACCGAAAATGTGAATTCTGAAGCAGTTACGTTTATTGTTGAAAATGTATGTTTCTAATAAGTAACTAGACAAGACAGTTTGGGGTGTTAATGTGTGCAATTTACTCACAACAAAACATCATGAAAATCTGACTTTCTCTGTGTTTAAGCGCTATAATCGGGTCCCTGGTGCATCTACCAACCCAGAAAATGTGAAAAAGGACAACCCAGTAACTTTGTGTTGGCCTTTCTCTGCAAGCATGTGAAAAAATGAGCCACTCAGATTTCGCTCCCCCCGTGACATAGAAAAGCAATTTTATTATAATATTACCACTCCTTAATCTGCACATTTCTACCCACGGTGCTGCATTCTTGTTTTTGTGATTTGTTTCCCAGCTGTTTACCTTCACAGACGTGTGAGTGTGTTTTTGTAACTCAAGTGTGTTTTTAACATAAAGTTGTGTGTATTTGATAGTTTAAGTGCAATAAGACATGAAAGAGAACTTAGTTTAGCACTCACATGCCATGTGACAGCTGCTTTCTGTGCGCGTGCTTTGGATGTGTGTGCTTGTTGTGGATTTTTCCTTTTTCAAAATAAATTGCTCTGAGGAGGTTTTGAATTCAGATAGACCTTTATTAGCAAGTTAACAAAAGGCCGAGTGTGCTGTTTGAACATCTGCAGCCCTTTACACACAGTTGCTTCACACAATCAAACTAGATAATAGTGGATTATAGTAGGCATAATTCTATGTATTATGCTAATTAAAGATTAATAAAAATCTTCTACATGCTCAGACTACCGTATATCAGAAGTTTAAACTGATATGGCTTTAAAACACATGATTTCAGCACGACAGACATGATAATCAAAACCAAACGAGCTGTGAGGTATGAGCTGTAAAGGCACAGCCCTGTTCTGGAAAAGGGGGCAGGGAGCAGCAGCTCATTTGCATTTAAAGAGTCATGCACAAAAATAGCGTGTTTCTGCTTCCACTCAAAATGGGCATTTTCAAAATGATATAATAAATGATCTGTGTGGTACCTTGAGCTGAAACTTCACAGACACATTCCTGGGGCACCTGAGACTTATATTATATCTTGTGAGAAGGGGCATAACAGGTGCCCTTTAAAGTATCATCAATTTATGTTTACCACCTTTATTTTACTCCTAAATTGAAAAAAAAAAAAAAAACATTATGAAATTTATTGTATCTGATTCTTATCTTCAAAAGTCTCTCCTCATCCATATTTGACATTTGATATACATTGATGAGCAGTACTTCGGTTCAACGCATGCAGGTCTACCTTGATAAACCAAACCCAACAACCAACAAAATATAGTGTTCCTCATCATGGTTGTGGCTGGTTAGGCCAAAAACACAGATTATCATCAAAGAGATACTTTTTATTATTCGTGTTATTGTGTCAGGTCTGGTTACGACACATTTTTAGCTTAGCAACATGCTAACATCTGGACATCAGCTGTGCTATTCATCTAAGAAGTTTTATCTGTGAGGGGTTTCTGTCAGTGAAGAGCACCTCAAATCAGTCACTTCTGCCTTAGAAAGTATGGAGACACTAGGTATTAAACAGAGATATCAATGGTAATGTCTGATAAGGATGCATACTATAAGGATGTATAAGGATGCATACTAATCCTTAGGTGGTTTCTCTTCATATGTTAAAACCCCAAATAGCTGTTAACCAATACCTAGATACATTAAGAGGGTTTATCCTCCATATTTCACATTTGCAGTGTAAGTGACTGGCTTTACTGAGTCTCTTGAAACTGCTGAGCTGTTGCTAAATCTCACACTCCAGACGCTCGGTTGAATTAATATGATTGTGAGCGTAGTCGACTCTAACAGCATAACAAACATCCCAAGCCTCCCGGAAACCAGCATCTCCTCCCTAACTCACATAATCAATCTGAAATCTCCTGGGAGTTTTCCAATGTTTCCAACCTTTATTTAAAATAAATAAATAAATAAATAAAAATTATGCAACTGTTTCATTTCACGTGGGATCTCTCTCTCTCACTACAATACTTTCTGAACACATGCATCTGCATCACTTTTCTTGTACAATCAAAATAAAAAGGTTTATGTTTTTTTGGATTATGTTTTTATGGTAGAAAATGGTAATGATTCAGTACAATGGTACATATCGAGGCATTACCATCTGATATTGTCACCTTTGTATGATACTGCTACAGCATTTTATGTTAAAGGTGATTTTTAAAAACAATATGGATGTAAAAACAGATAAACTGTTTAACATAAACGTAACGGAAACTGGAAGGTGTTTTTAGGAAGTCTCACCACACAACATTTTACAGTTAACTTCACAAGGCTTTTTATACCTTAACTTCCATGGAAATGATACAAGAAATGACTAATATAATGTAATATAATGGATTTGAATGAATGAATGGTGTCACAAAACAACTCTGTCGAACTGTTTTCCCATTTAGCATATGTATCTTAACATCTTGACTTGAAAAATAAATGAAAAATTCAATGTGTTAACGGCTACACCGTTTCACTCGGCCTTTAAAATCAACTGTTTGATCAAAATTTGACGTGTCTTGCATAATAGCGGTACAAGTTAACATCCCAGGCTTGCTGAAATAATCTCAGACTGCACGTGTCACCCTTGAGTAATTTGAACATCTAATAATAGAGCAAAAATCATTTAATCTCAATAGCCACTGAGGAGGATGTGAAAAGCCCTTTGCCATATCTGACATTGATTTATAGCTCCCCAGACTTCACGTCATATTCAGGATATCATGCAAGGATGTTTGTATTTCCATCTGAAAGGAGGAATAATCGTCTCCCTTAACAGGTGTTATCCAGCGTGCCTGGAGACTTTAGCATCTATTGTCGGCCTGTATTGTTGCATTGGAGGGCAGGTGCAGGTAAGCACAATGCAAGTGCTCTTTTTTACCATCACAACAGGAAACTGAATTAAGCTATAACTGCACACTGTCAACACTGGATGCAGGCCACGCTACATAACAATAAAGGCCTCCAAACAGCAGCTGGGACGAGCAAGCTGATATCGAGAATGGAGAAATCACAATGTTTGGACAGTCCTAAAACAAATACAGTTTTCTAATCAAAATCTTGAAATCCAAAACTAGAAGTGAGAGCTGGGGCGCAGCTAGAGGTGCGTGATAATTATCTTCTGTGACAATATCAAGACTGAGTGAGTTACATTTTAGACACATTATTTTCTGTTTTTTTTTTTTTTTTCACCAACGAAAATAGTTCCAAACCAAGCCAGAGTACAACATTTGCGCATCCCAGAGCAACACTGCAATGTTTCATTCCTGAATGAATCTGTTTTAGAATGAATCATTTGAGTCAGTGATTCAATGATCCATTCGTAAAGACAGTTACTTGCTTCGTTTCTTAAATGAATCAGCCATTTTCAACAAATGATTTGAATGAAAGACGGAGACTAGACGGAGTTCTAATAAAGTTGCAATTCTGAGAAATAAGTCAGAATTTCGAGTCTATATCTCACAATTATGACTCTTTTTCCTAGAATTGTGAGTTCATATCTCACAATTTTGACTTTATAACACACAAGTTGTCGAAATTGTAAGAAAATTATAATACGCAAGTTGTCGAAATTGTAAGAAATGTCAGTTTTTTCCTTAGAATTGGACCTTGCAATTGTGAGTTTATATCTCACAACTCTGACTTTATAACATGTGAGTTTGACTATATTTCCCACAATTCTGACTTTATATCTAGCAATTGCGAGTTTATATCTCACAATTTTGAGAAAAACGTCAGAATTGCGAGATTTAATTGCAATTCTAATAAAGTCAGGATTGTGACTCTATATCTCACAACTGTGACTTTTTTTTCTAAGAATTGTGAGTTTATATCTCGAAATTTTGACTTTGTAACATGCAAGTTGTCAAAATTGTAAGAAAATTCTAACATGCAAGTTGTTGAAAAAGTCTCTTTTTTCCCTTAGAATTGGACTTTGCAATTGCGAGTTTATATCTCGCAACTCTGATTTTATATCTAGCAATCGAGAGTTTATATCTCACAATTCTGAGATGTAAACTCGCAATTGTGAGACAAAAAAAGTCAGAATTGTGAGATAAAAAGCAATTACTTTTCTTTTTTTTTTTAGTGATGGAAATGGACTTCCATATAAACCAGCCATGGTACCAGCACAAAAACAAACTTATATATTGTTAAAAAACAAAAATATTGTTTCATTATTGTTATCGAAAAAGTCCGTTTTTTGTCAATATCGTACAGTCCTAATCAGTGCACTACTCTCGTATCAGCAAACTGGGTGATGTCATGATAAGAAGTTAACATGAAGGTGTTGCTTGTTTTTGGGGTATAAAAACAGCATGATTCTGACAGACCTGAAGCAATACTAGGATATTTATTTTCATGCTCTGTTCGAGTTTGTAGCTGCTTATTCCTGTCAACCTGTCAAAAACAACCAAGATACTCAACACATGTTCCTTTTCTGCTGACAAACCATTTCATGTAGCTTCAGCTTTCTTCACTTTGGTATTCTCAATGGAAATAGGAAACAGGTACATATAGAAAGATGGCCATTAGTCAAAAAAATTCAACATATTGTTCAGCGGGTTTACCAATCGGCTGGCTCAACAGAAATGAATTACACTCTGAGTGTCACAAAGAAATTAGAACAGCAGGTTTAGTGTGTCTTTGTGCTTCTTTTAGAACAAAAAAGGGCTTTCCCTTCTTCTCTGTTTGTCTCTGACCTCTCGTAGTCCCTCTCTCTCTCTCTGTGCTGCACTCTCCACGTTCTATTATTTTTCACTTTGAAACTGTCTTTTCTGCCGTTGAGGGAATCGGAGACCTTGAGATGTTCTCCTAAGCTGGCTCTTAACTCAAAGTGCTGAGAGACAGGAAGATGTGTGGAACTCACCCCATTCTTCGGGTAGGCGACCCACCCCAGGTCACCAATTACAGAGCGAGAGTCCAGCAAGTTCACTGCGGGAGAACGAGAAACGGGGACAAATCAATGATCTGGAGTTATAAAAGCAATATAGAAAGAGCATTTATATGCAGATCGCAGATCACATTAGATGTTCTTTATCACAACATTGTCTTGCTCAAAATTGATCTTGTTTGTTTTTTATAGATTTCGGTAGCGCTTTATTTTATAGTGCTCTTGTTACATGCACTTACTGTAGTAATAACAGTAAATTATGCATAATTACAAGCAACTATCCCTAAACCTAACTATTTAGTAAGTACATGTTGTTAACTAATATTACATAGTACTTACAATATAATTACACCGTAATCTGAAAATAAAGTGCAACTTAGATTTCTGTACACAAACACATTCTTCAACATTTTAAATAAATGTACTTATAATTATTATCACATGAATTGTCCTTTATAACAGTATAATCTATAGTTCAGGGTGATTGCATTAGATTCACTTTAGATTTTCGTAGATGTGTATATGTACACATAAATCATTTTGATTTTATCCTTTAATAACAATATAGTTCATATTGAGTCTATTTATTTTCATAGACATTCATAAGTAAAGTATGCACACGCACATATGAATATAATGTAAACAGATTTTAAATGTAATGTCATTAAACGTATTTAATCTCTTTTATTCAAAGGAGAATAAAATGACAGTATATGAATTACATGAATGCAATAATCTATGACCCTTAAAGGAAAGATGCATGTATGTAAAATGTTTAGATGATGCCAATTTGTTTATACTGTAACAGGTCCGAAATTAATGCGACTTGGGTCAAAAATAAAATAAAATAAAATAAAATAAAATAAAATAAAATAAAAATAAAATTTAGGGGGAAAAACACCCTTTTAAATATAAAAATGCCCCTGAAAATCAATCCCCAATGGAAAATATTATGCATTCAGACACTTCTCATCTGAACACCTGCAAAAACAAATGAGATATTGTTGTGATATTGATCTAAATGTTTCTGAACAATGTGGACAATCATTTGAAAATACCCTATAGAAAGTATGAAAGAACATGGAATAATATATGTTGTATAATCTTTGCCCTTGGTTAAATTGAGAGCACATTCAATGTGAGATGTCTATTAAACAACCCAGTCTTTCTAGATTATTGTGCCAGTATTTGATACCCAGAGTAGGTCACAGGTTCTTTTTTATCTGCTGGAACCTTTTACGAATGAGTACCGCCACAGCTAATTAGATGACCTTTACATTCACAGTCCGATCAGGGCTGAATTTTAATTTGACCTTGTGTTGATCAAAGGTTGTGTGGCGAGACTGTTTAGCATGTGTGAGATGACTCACTATAGCAATATCATTCTGGGAATCAAAACAACAAGCTAATGACTAAGAAGCGAACACAAATGTCACAATAGCGTTAAAAAAAGAAAATGTAAAAGGGTAAAAATTACTAGTTCATCTAAACTTCTGAAATTAAAAGTACATATTTAAGATTGTCTTTTCACTTCATGCTCTAATAAATAAGACCAACAGCTGAATGCGAATAATGGTTATTGATCTTAAATGTTATGTAACCTCAAATTTGACAATGATTTGTGAGAACACTAAAACGCATTTACATTTAATCAGCTTGTGTCCTATTTAAATGTCTCTAAATGAGCTCTAAATGTGTTTCTTTTGAATGACAGACATTGATGTACATTGTCCTACTTAAACTGAAAAATATCCTGGGGAGAATCGCATAAATCTAATTAGCAGGAAGAAATACAGTTCTGAACTAGATAAAAGAGAGGTTATGTCCATCCTTAGGCAAATACAAATGTCGAAAGAGGTGCAATATGTGGAAGTCTAACTTCAGCAGAGGAAAAAATACATTTTGAAACTGAAAAAAGAAAATCACTGAAGAAAGATTCTGGAATCTTGGAAGATTAGTATATTGCAGAATATTTAAAGTATATGTTCTGATTTGTTGCCTGTCTGCTTTGGAATACTCAAGGTTAAACAGTCCACAAACGTAACTGCAAAAACAGTTAATGTTCATTTGAAAGTGCATTTCCCTACAGATTACATTTCACCACAGATCTCAATCTCCGAATCGACAGGTTTGTTGAAATTCTACCAGACTTGCCGCTATTGTGATTTTCGAGTGGCCGTTGTCCTTGCGCGTCTGCTGGGCCATTGTGCCAGTCTGTGTAGGCACCCGAGCGCCCTCCCCCATCCTGCTCTCATTTTTATTGTGCCATCATCAGTGTACAATCAATCAACTCATCCCCACACTTGTCATTGCACTATCCATATGCTGACTTCTGCTCATTAGAATATTTACATATTCTATAGTCTGCACACTTCAGCTCGAGTGATAAATTGGAGCACATCAATTTTACTTGCAGATAATTTGTTGACATTTCCCATGGTATCACCGGGTGAAATTTTTTTTCATGTATGCTAGTTAAAACGTCCAGCAACTTGAAAGGGTTTCCCAGGACTACAGTTTTGTGTCCTGGGAAATAAAGCTGTAAAATATGGAATATGATTTGTAGTCGGTGCCTGCTGTTCTCTGACCACAACAAAGCAAATTTAGGGAACTTTGATGAAGCCGTGTCTGTGTTTCCTTTGTCTTTACGCCTCTAATGCAAATGCACCATCCCACGTGTACACATCAGATCTTACAAAAAAAGACATCATATTTTTACCAAAAGTATCATTGTGCTCTAATCCAACAGATATATTTTAGTTAGTGGATGTTTTTAGTGAATTTAACCTTTGAAAATGAAAGATTCAATTAAAACCTGAAGTTCCTCATATATATTTGTTTGTGTGCACTGTAGAAATCATATCATAGTCATTAAATTTCATCTATTGTTTAATATCTGTGTCTTGAAAGAATATGCTACAACAGGTCTTTAATAGACCATTGAATCGACTCTTGTAGGCTTGACGGTTGAGCTTCACTCCATAGTGTTTTCATTCTGATCTGAGCTGTGATTTCTGAACTGTCTGTGAATGGATCTTCTTACTGAACAATACAATTCATAAAATCTTTTAATGGACCCAGTGAACATGTTCAAAGGCAATTAAGTGATTCACAATTCACTTTATGAATTCATGTTTTCAGTGAATGTGCAATAGTGAACTGAGATGTTTAGAAACCACCTGGCTAGGAGTTTGGTGGACTGTAGGAACTTCTGCTCCATTAAACGGTCTGGTGTGAAATCATTGTTGGCTTTGTGGATGATATATTACGTAATGCTTCATATATGACATGATATTTCATTTCTGTTGGAGAACCGTATGGACGTCATATACCACAATATATACTACAAGACCCTATAAAACGTTGTGAATAAGATCTGACAGGTTTTTGACGCATTGATACTTCTCTAATGTTCTATATTTTTTGTAATATATGTGTTAAATTCCACGTGTCTATATTAATATATATATATATATATATATATATATATATATATATATATATATATATATATATAATGGTTTTATTTAAAACCAAACAGTTTCACAGTCTAATGCCATTGGAGAACCTTTTTTAAGTTCTACGAACAACTTTCTGGTCATTAAAAAAAACAAAAAAACAAAACAAAAAAAACACTGTATCATGATAATGTTGCGAACTCAGAAACCAACGCATGGAACAAATGAATCTTTCATTTAACATTAAGAACTTTTGTTTTAGTCTCCGAACAACCATATATCAACCCAAGAACCGTATGGAGTTGAAAACGGTTCTTAATCAGAACAGCGTTCTTTGCTGAACCCTTATTTCCAGGACTGTACACTCTCCATACGGAATCCAGTGACTGTCAACAAGCAATCCCTGCAAACAACACCGTTCCCAGATCCCGCGTCTTACCTTCATTACTGGGAATGCAGAAAGTCCTAAACGCGCCGAGACTGAAGACGCAAATCCAGGCGATGTAACTCCACCGTGAACGCATACTCATCGACTGAAGAAATGTGTCAAATGAACGAATGTACTGGACTCACATCAGCACCGGAACGACCCGGAGAGTGTTTCGGAGGACATGAGGAGCGCGGAACGAAGGTACGCAGGAATAAAAGCACACTTGAGCGGAGAGCCGCGGCGCGCGCGTTGTGGTGAGTGTTGAGCGCTCCGGTTTGAGACTCACGGAGCTGTCAGACACCCACACAGCCTACAGCATGAGGAGGAGGAGTAAACGATTACAGCTCTCCAATAGACATCAATGACTGCTCATCCATCCATCCATCCATCCATCTATCTATCTGTCAAATGTAAACAGTTGGAATAATAGGCAAAAAAAGCTGGTGACAATGATACTGCATTAGTTGTAAGGTCTGTAGCCTGTTTATTGTGTGTTACATTAAATGTTTGAGGGTTAAAATCTTTCAGGGTTAAAATGTGTTTATTTACAAGTAATGTCTGATAATGTGGCTGATGACTTTGCACCATGTGACATACATTAAACTATAACTATACCTTAAAACAACAAGCTTTTACAACATAAAAATGTAAAGGTTTCCAAAAGCAGATCTGTATTCACAGTGCAAATGTGATTTAAACTCACATGGCCTTTTTTCCATAGCTCTATTTTTCACTGCATTCTTAAAATCCAAATTTAAGCCGAAGCAGCACTTCCACCCACAAGATAAATGTGGCTCAATGACTGCAGCTCAATCACTTTCATCTGCGTGATTATACATATTCCCGTGCCGTGCCGTGCCCTCCCGACACATCCCACGCTCCTCAGCGCTTGTCCTCATTCACCAGACACTCAGAGAAATTCAGCAGCCGACATCAGACCCAGCTCCGCCTGAGTTCAAAATGACAAGCTGAAGAACAACAGCGAGGGCTTTGTCTTCAGATGTCAACAAAATCAGGCAAGGAAAGAGCTGGCATATACAAACCTATCCATAACAACATCATTGTCTTGGTTGCATGTGACATCACGAAATCATGGTCAGGACCTAATGCTAAATGTCTAGATAAGGAACAGAGCACAATAAAAATAAGGCCCAAACCTCTTTAAATCTGATTAAATGTATTAAAGAGTATCTGTCTAATTTAAGGTGTTCACAGTGGATTTCCGAGCACACCTATGCATTCCTGAGTCATTGATAGGCAGCTGCTGCTGTATAAGCTGCCAAAAGTCATCTCAGAGTCTTAAGCCCTTCCTTCAGTGTAAGTTTAATTGCATCTGTTGTGGTGCTGGAATGGATCTGCCAAGACATGAAAGTATCCAATAATAATAGTGATGCATGTCTTAACAAGCAACACGAATGGCGAAAAACAAACTGGAAAGAGATTGGCAATGTGTTTTGTTGAAATACCTTTTTGGAGTACTGCATGCACAGATTTCATGCAGGTCTGATTATGTCTCATTTAAAATGAACAGGCTGCCACTTCTAAATGAAAGCGTGAACTGGACTTGTCATGGACTACAGCGAAGCTCAGGCCAGTGTGATCCTAAAGCAGCAGGGTCTTTGCCGCTGCACTCAGAGGGGAGACTCGATTTGGGCAGACACAGCTGAGCTGTCGCTACTGATTATCGTGTCCTGGCACTGAAGAGAGCGAGGACTTGGACAAAAGTACAGGAAGAGGAACAGTTTAAGAGTCAGCACACAGACCAGCACACTGGTGCATTGTGGGATGCAGAGGGTGACTCAGAAGCCAGTGAGCAGTCATGACTGACAAAATAAAAAACTATAATATGGTTTGATGTAAGAGAACACTTCACAGAACCATTTTAAACAAAAAACGTTTTGTGAGGACATTCTCATTACAGCTCTCTTAGTGGTCAATCACTGCATTGTACAGTCAAGTATTTTTGCATTTTAGTCCAATGCAGACAGTAAGTTTGTATTAGTTTTATTCTGGATAAGAGACACTGGACGAATCAGCTGTGAGCAAAGTGACATATATCTGATGTAATAAAGCTACTCCAAATTAAAGCAGTTCACAGTGAAAAGCATTTTAGAGACGAAATTATACAATTTTGTGGCAAAAACTTTACTGCTTAATCTTTATTTCAATAGTTAGACATTCTATTGACTATAAGTAATTTTGCAGCTGTACATGCTGGCTAGCTCCCATTAGAGTATTAGTAGACTGTTAGCTTAGGATTAGTACGACGGCGTTTTAGTGCCACGTTAAAAATAAAAAAAAATCTAAGATTGCGAGATTAAAGTCGTAATATTTTGAGAATAAAGTCGAAATTACGAGAATAAAGTCGAAATACTTTGAGAATACAGTCGAAATATTACGAGAATAAAGTCAAAATATTACAAGAATAGAGTCAAAATGTTTCGAGAATAAAGTCGAAATACTACGAGAATAAAGTCGAAATGTTTCGAGAATAAAGTCGAAATGTTTAGAGAATTTAAATTGCAGAAATTAAAGTTATAATATTTTGAGAGTATAGCCTATATTCCGCATGCAAATTGCCCGCATTGAGAGCACCGGGAGAAGTTGCCAGGCCACCGGAATTGATTTGAATATTGTTGCGTCCGAGCGGCCGCATCTTACTGGGATGCGGAAGAGTCCATTTTAAGGACTCACGGAAACAGCTTAATATCAAGAATATGATATTTATTAACAGACTGAACAGGAACAACTGTTTAACTTAACATCAGCTCAAACACTCAATCGACATTCCTTTGGGGGGCGCTGTAGTTTTCTTATTTAACCCTTTTTTAAATACACTACAAATATATGTGAGATTATTAGCAGAAATCATACCATGTGTCATACTCGTATGCTTGAAAATAATATTTCATGTCTTCCATTGCGTTCGTTATTTGTAGTGCGCCAGACACCCAACAGCAATAGCTTAAGCTTTGTGCTTTTAATATAAAACAAAGTCTCAGCTTTCAAAATCAGTTTTATAGTGAAACACAAATTATGTGTCTTACAATAATGTGATTTTCAGGCTCTTTAATGTGGCGTGACAGATCACTGTATTTATATGAATCAATTCATTAAATTATTGTGAAAATTCCACCACCTACTCCGCAAAAACTTCTGTGGCGTCCAAACTTTCATTCCTCACATCACCTGTTTAACTAAACAGCAATAAATCGTTCTAAAGGTTGAAGTGGACTCAAATTTGTTAACATAAGTTATATTGTTGTCTTTTCTGCTGTAAACGTTAAGTGACTATTCACAAACTGTTTTAGTGTATAATACTGTAAATGAGGACATAATATTTAACGTCTTCCATTCATTATTTGTAGCGCGCCAGCCAACCAGTAATCGCAACTATTTTGTGCTTTGTTGCTTTTACACACAGCTCAGCTTTCAAATTCTGTCAGTTTTATAACGAAATACAAATTATATATGTGTTTTTGCTCTTTATTTCATATTTATAGCAAGATATAAAAGTGAAGGAACATCATAATGCATGAAAAAAAAAAACAGTTTAGCCTAATTTAGAATGAAAATAATGTCTCGTAGTTCATTATTGTAATCAGAAAAATGATTGACTCACATGCCGCTTGACATGCAATATTGGTTGATTATTGCAATATAGCCTACATTTTGTTTGTATTTCATAAAACTGACATATTTTGAAAGCTGAGACTTTGGAATATCCCGGTGCTCCCAATCTGGGCCATTTGCATGCGCAAAAGGCTAGAATAGCCTATCTCAAAATATTATAACTATAATCTTTATTCTCGTAACATTTCGACTTTGTTCTCGAAACATTTTGACTTTATTCTCGTAATTTCGACTTTATTCTCAAAATATTTCAACTTCATTCTCGTAGTATTTCGACTTTATTCTCGTAGTATTTCGACTTTATTCTCGAAATATTACGACTTTAATCTCGTAATCTTAAATTTAAAAAAAAAAATTTAATGAGGCACTAAAACGCCGTCGTAGATTAGTGTTAGTAAAATAAGTTGAAAAAAAGTTGAAAAAAGTTGCTTACAGTTAGTACAATGTGAAAAAAATAAAGTCTTACCTATCTGTTTGATACAAATCACATATATTATCCTTATGCATGGTTTCACAGGCTAGGCTTAAGCCTAGTCCCAGACTAAAATGCATGTTTGAGATGTCTTAACTAGAAGCAACTTGCACTGACATATCTTAAAATAGGTCAGTTCCACTGATTTGTATGAAGATGCACACCAAACTTTTATAATTGCTAAGCTTTTACAATTTCTTTTAGACTCTTTGTGAACCTATATATATATATATATATATATATATATATATATATATATATAATTAAATAAATTCTGTTCATTCACTTGCATTAATATAGTCAGATTTTTTTTTCAGCTCCTTTATCAAACATTGTGACAGCAGTTATATTTTTCCTTCCTTGTAAATTAATTTAAATTCATGATATTTTTAATAATGATCTTTAAATCTTTAGTGGATGCTCTCCAGGTTTATTATTTATTATTTTTACATTTTCTGTTTTAGTTTTAGTAAATAGTTAAGTAACTTTGTTACGTTTTTGTAATTTTTATTAGTGTATTTAAAATGTCTTTTTTTATAATTTTTTATTTAGGTTTAGTTGCTCAACTATTAGTAACAGTCCATAATATTTTGATTGCTATATGTACTCCCCACTTTTGTTAAACAGGCAAGTGGCGCTGAAGTTCCTAATTGTGCATTTCACTTCCTTTGTGTCTCTATTGTCCAAACATGAAGCTCACGGAGTCACCGGTCACTGGCCACTGCCAGAGTTTTTTTCTCCCTTCTATTCAAAGAGCTTGACAATGTGACAGCGAAGAATAGCAGTGATTGATCACCTCATTGTTACACATGTTTTCATTAACAATGAAAACAAAAGCAGTTTGGAAGCTTTCAAAAACCTCCCATTTCCAAGGGTGATTTTTCCTTTAAATGAAACTCAGAGGATTACTTAATGAAATTACTCTGAAACAAGATGGTTGGTGCTTGTCCATGTAGAAGTCGCTGTCATCGTGCTAGGCCGTTTGTGGTTTCCAGGGCGTTGCTATAGAGTTCTGAGTGTTTTTTAGAATGCTGCTATGCAGTTGCTATAGGGTGTTATGGGGTTTTCTAAAGCATTGCTATGCAGTTGCTAGGTACTGTAGTTGCTATGGTGTTCTGGGTCATTGCTAAGTGACTGATTACTGGAATGAATAGCCTGTTCACACCATAAACGATAACTTTATAGATAAGTATAACGTTAACTATATTAGTATCCTTGGTGTAAACAGGCCTTAAGTATAAACTATGGAATTATTTCTGGCCATTTCCACCATGCAATAAAAAAAAAATAAAAAAAAAAGGTAATTGCGTATTTTTATGTTTAAAGATCAACATTTTTAAATCTCACAATTTTAAATTTAAATCTCACAATTCTGAGTTTACATCTCACAATTCCTAATTAATATCACAATTTTGAGTTTAAATCTCATAATCCCATGTTCAAAGATCACGATTCTGAGTTTAACATTTCACAATTCAGACTTTTTCCCCTCACAATTCCGAGTTTAAATTTCAGAATTCTGTGTTAACATCTCACAATTCTGAGTTTAAATCTCAGAATTCTGTGTTAACATCTCACAATTCCGAGTTTACATCTCACAATCCCAAATTTATATCTCACAATTTTGAGTTTAATCTCACATTTCCAATTTTAAATCTCACAATTCTAAATTTAGATTTCACAGTTTTGAGTTATAATCTCACAATTCCAAGTTTACGTCTCACAACTCCAAGTATATATATCACACTATTTCGAATTTGTATGTCACAATTCCAAGTTTACATCTAACAATTCAGTTTACGTCTTGCAATTCTAAATTTACATCTCACAATTCCAAATATATCTCACAATTTCTAGTTTAAATTTCACAATTCTGAGTTTAAATCTCATAATTCCAAATATGTCTCACAATTTTTAGTTTAATCTTACAATTCCAAGTTTACATCTCACAATTCCAAATATATCTCACAATTCTGAGTTTGAATATAACAATTTCAAATTTAAATCCCACAATCGCCCCCCCCCCCATCCCCCTCCTTTTAAAAACTTGCAAACATTATTTTGTACATTCAGTTTCCCATATTTTGCTTGTTCCTGCTCCCCACAATGAGCTCAAGGAAGTCTGTCCTTAGAGATCACATCCTTGAGTAATAGTGATGCTTGCCTTATGCAGTCTACTGAGAATTTCCAAACAAAATTAAATATTTAGTGCTTTAAATTGAGATTATACAGCCAATGACCAAGTCTTTACATACATCTCAATATAAACTGAAAGAGATATTGAGAGTAATCCATCGCAGCATGTTTTTAAGCCAGTCCTTGAGCATGTTGGAGGTTCCTGAGGTAACACTGTGAAACTCAAGCATATGGTGAGTGTGTGAGCTGCATACGAGCTGCTACAGAAGAGAAACAGACCAGACGTCTGCTACATCATGTATCTGTATGACACCACTGCCAGCTGCAATTCACTCACACCCAAAGATGTTATTTCCATTTCAAATGCTAATTCTGAATGCATACTTTTTATTATTTAATTGCAGAACTTGATTCTTCGTTACAAGTCAACCCTGGGTGCTTCTGTCAAATGCAGTTTGCAAAATCCCACTTGCTGTTGGGATTGTGGGTGAAAGGCTTAACCCCCTATGGTGAGGTTCGGCTGAGATCTTCCTATGGCATTACACAGCACCAATGCTATCAAACTAGTCAGACCACATGACTTCATGACTGTATGTTTGTGCTGTAAGATTTCTTCTATTCAGTGCAAGGTGAAGCAAAAAAAAAGGTCTATTGTCAATAGCATGATCTATGAAGCAAACCAAGCAGCTTTCTGTTGGTTAATTAACATGGCAAATATGAATGACTAACATCAAACACGTTGTGAAATCTGCATGTAGAAGTTTTCCGACCTCACGTGAAATTTCCAATTGCATGGATTACTAATGAATTGACTGGATTGTTCCTTCAATTTTGACTCTGAACACCACTGGTCCTACAATGGATGCAGATCTCAGCAGCTACCCCTACTTTTATAAAGTACTGCAAATGATGTAATGACGACAATCTGTCTACACTGAAATAAAATAAAAAAGTTACACTTTGAATTAAACATGACATTTTGAAGTAGGTGGACTGTTTCTTGTAAAACATACTCCAAAAATCTTTGTTTTATTTACAACCTCACTTTTTTTTAGTGTGCCTACTGTATATTTGTGTATATCTGAATTTTGCAATAAATAAAATAGTATATGTATTTTGCAATAAACTTGAAATACATACATCGATGACATATTTTGCTTGAATTGGTAGCTGGTGCAACTGTTTTTTTAAAGTTCGTAATGCTTATAATCACCATTCAGCAGTAGTTTTATATTATAACACTGTTGCTGATTTTGTAATACTTAAAGGAACACTCCACTATTTTTGAAAATAGGCTCATTTTCCAACTCCCCTAGAATTAAACAGTTGAGTTTTACCGTTTTCGAATCCACTCAGCTGATCTCTGTATCTGGCGGTAGCATTTTTAGCTTAGCATAGATCATTGAATCTGATTAGACCGTTAGCATCTCGCTCAAAAATGACCAAAGAGTTTTGACATTTTATGCGTAATATCGTTGCGCCTGCTGCACCCATGGTACGGCAGCAAAGTTCCTTGATTATTACGCCGGAATGAGAGTATAGTTCCTAGCCATATCGGCCTAGAAAATCGCAGCTTTTCATTTTCCGTCGGTCTTAGTACACGATGTAACTACAGAAGAGTCAAGCTTTAAATAGGAAAATTATCGAAACTCTTTTGTCGTTTTTAAGAGATGCTAATGGTCTAATCTGATTCAATGATCTATGCTAAGCTAAGCTAAAAGTGCTACCGCCAGAAGCGGAGATCGGCTGAATGGATTCAAAAACGGTAAAACTCAACTGTTTAACTCTAGGGGAGTAGTAAAATGAGCCTATTTTTCAAAAAAAGTGGAGTGTTCCTTTAATGAGTACACTGGGGAAAAAATGTAGAAACAGTTTTCACTCAGAAATTGCTAGTAAATTTCACAATTAATTATAAAGTAAAGGCAAGTAACACATTAAATTATGTATGTAAAGATTAAAATAGTATTTTTTGTAGTCCAATAATCTTTGTTTTATTTGCAACTTTGAAAGATCACTTTCACAGTTGTTGTGACACAACAAGACAATAAACCATTCTATCTATTCAAATCTATTGTGATCTCTTCTATTGCCATATTTTCACATGAAATATGAAATTACAGATAACACACTCTCATGGCAATTTGCAACTATGTTTTGTGAAATGGTGTATCAACTACATTGTGTAATAAATACATTGGAACTCAAAGGATTTTTGTTCATTTTATGGGCTTTTTTTATTAAGACAGGAAAGCATTGGGTGGAGAGAGGGGGGAGCAGGATCAGCAAAGGACCACGAGACAGGATTCGAACTCGGGTCGCTGCGAGTGCAATTGCGCTGTATGTCAGCACACTAACTGCGAGGCTATTGGCACTGACATTTGTACATTTTTGTATGATCTGATCATCCCCTATTAAGAGTTAAGGTCCTTGCACACTGAGTCCGAAATTCTTGTCTGAAATCTTCGCACAATAAAAAAATTTCATAAGACCTCACTTTGTGTCAGTCACATTTACACACTGCCTCTGAAATTTTCGTCATGAAAAAATCTGGATCAGGATAAATTTTCTGAGTTTTAAACATCCGTAATAAGCATTTTGAGAGGTGTTTGAGCGTGTCAAATTTTTAGGATGACAAACACGAAAAAAAAAAAAAAACACGGTAACACTTTATTTTAGGGTCTCTTAACTAGTTGCTTATTAGCATGCATTTTGCTAGAATATTAGCCATTTATTAGTAGTAAATGCCTTATTCTACATTCCTAATCCTACCCAATACCTAAGATTAACAATTACCTTATTAACTATTAATAAGCAGCAAATTAGGAATTTATTGAGGGAAAAGTCATAGTTAATAGTGAATAAGTGTTCCCTATTCTAAAGTGTTACCAAAAACACATACGAAAATTTCAGACTCAGTGTGCAAGGACCTTTAGGTTTAGAAGTGGACTTTCATGCTTACTTTTATTCTCAAAATCAAATGTTTTCATACAGATAAAATCATATGTATTCATACAAAATCAGCAAACTTTAAAATATATGTCTTTTCTTATGAGATCAGGTTGTTGGAGTTATAAAGGTATTATAGTAATGCAAACTAAAGAAACAACGTGCGATTACTTATATTACTAGATTTTGTTTAGTTATTCAATGGAAACGTTAAGTTTTCAGCACAATGTGTTGAGAATTTTTGGTTTGAATGGTTTCAAACTTTTATTTCTAATGCAAGACTGCTCACTTGCATAAAGCTGTCATTTCAAATCAGCAGCTTTTATTAAAAACAAATGACTTCTCAAACTGCAGATCATCTGTTTAATTTTATATAGTTGTATCACTAGTGTAAAGGTGTGTCAGATTTACCATAGGAATCCACTCATTCAAGAGTTTTGTGTGAGGGGAAAAATGTTCCCATGCAGATTTCGCAACAGGTTCAATGTTGATCACGTGATTTTGCCACGATGACCAACAAAAAGCTGCTTGGTTTGACAGTGACTTCTGTGTGAGCAGTTCTTCATACATTGCTACACTACTGAAAATAGGCAATGCACTTTTTTACCTGCAGCCTCATTTAATATCGCTAACATGACCTCACCTTAATATTTCCAGTAATAAGCTGTTTTTGTTTTGTTTTGTTTTATTTTTGTTTTTCTAACAAGTACTGTAGTGTAACTGAAAGTTGCATTACAGTTTAAGCCACATTGTGGAAAAAATAAATAAATAAATAATGTAGTTTAAAGTGATAGTTCACCCAAAACAAAAAATTAAAAAATAGCCCATGTTTTACTTACCCTCAAAGTATCAAAGCACCATATTTAAAATGATATAAATACTTTTTTCTCACTTCCGCTGACTGTCATACGTGCAAGCCGTTCTGGCGGATGACGTAGGACATACGTGTCGCGCATGTGCCTCTGAGATATGGTAGTCTCGCGATTTTGTTTACAGGAGCAAAGAAAGCAAAGTTTCCTTACTTTATCTTGGAATGTGACAATCATTCAGAGCATTCTGTCTCTAATTAAGACCATCATAAACAACATGTGTAGGGTGGAAGTGAATAATAGATGTAGACAGCACTGCATTAGGCAGTGTGTTACCTTTGAACCAGTGGCTGTGAATAATCATATATGACACACATATGCATTTTGTCACAAAAACATGAAGAAATTCTGCATGCAGTGTGCAGGAATTGTTGCATCATTATAAATATTAGATTTTCCAAATGTAGCTATAAAGTTCATTCATCACGGATGTGAGCAGATATTTGCATATTATCCCAATCTATCAACGGATAATTACTCAGAGACGCGTCTGGGGTTGCTGGTAAATGCTGAGGAGGGTTGGTCTGGGCCATGAACTGCCAGACCCAGCTGTCTGAACCACAAATCTTCTTAGTCCAAAGGGAGGGGGAAGAGACCAGTGGGTTGTTAAAATGGCAAGCCCGTCTGTTAGTGTGTGCGAGTATGTCTCACACAGAAATATCCCTGTCCCCATACTACACCGCAAACCTTCTAATTTATACTCTAATCCTTTGACACTTTGACAGTGGCCTTAGGTTTTGGGCTGCAAAGACAAACCACCAACATTTGGACTCTGGTTACAGTGGTTAGTCTGTGTTTTCCTGCTAGATAACCTGAGGTTGAAAGCGCGTGTGGCTGTTGAGGTTGCACATGCGTATGACTCTTCTAATCACACGACCCACAACACCGATTGGACCTCAGGGATTTGGGAACATGAGGAGACTTAGCTGATGAGTGTATTCATCACTTGCTTTGCATAACAGTTCAGCCTGTCAAAATACTTACAATGTCATTAGTGGCATATGGATTAACCCTCAAATGCATGACTGTTTCGCCAATCATTATAACATATTCGGGTCTTTAGCGACCCAGACCTATATATCCAGCACAGATGGATCTCTAACTGCTGCAATAGCAAAAATCTCTCTTGATATTTTAAGAACAATACAGAAGAATAAAATTAAGCATATTTCGTTACCTTTTGAAACTTAAAAGGGTTCGGTGTGAACAGAGGATTTTACCATCGCTGTCATCGTCAGAGCGCACTTCTACAATACTTTCACCAACTGCCTCAGATTCACAATCTAATCCATATTCTCAAAACAATCGTTTTCAGTGACTTCATATTCAATATCTTGATCACTGGCAGCTTATTCACCACATCCAGCATCAAATGGTGGCAGTGACATTTATATATCATTGCGTATAGTAATTGCTCAGCAGTAAAGCCGTTCAAACCAGTTCAAGTTTTGCTGATGATATTCGTTTGTTTTATGCCTGCCGTAATTATGAGTGAAACATCACATCATCATTGTGTATCAAACAGTGCCACCTCGAGGAAAAAAGATGCATTGCACGTATTGAGATACGCACAACTTTTTACAAAAAATAATCAGAAAACAGGCATTCTTTAATATTTTACTCTCTTTTTTTTCTTGTTATACTGTTTATAATGAATAGATTGAGGAATACTAATAAAGTTAATGTCTAACAAAAAATGAAGGAGGGAGAGGATAGAGAATTATGTATGATGGGTCGCTAAAGACCCGAGGTATGCATTTAAGGGTTAAAGGCATATGGCTTTACACCTAGTCGGGACTATAAACAAGGAACTCATTTTTATTGAAGTTGCAACTGTTTATAACTATGTAATAACTGTATCATTAATATTGTACAATAATCATATGTTTATATTAAGCTATTAAATTCAACTCGCATTAAGAGTGTTTTAATAATTCTAATATTGCTTCAAAAGTAAAATAATACAGTAAAAAGCATATTTAATGTAGATTTTATTTGTTAGTTTTAATTAATAAGCACCTTTTTGTTATGATACCTATGGCTGAAATTGTTTTGTATACTGCTGCTTACTGCATGCTGTATGCTGTTAAATTAAGTTGTATATTAAAATAGTAACTGAAAAAGTATTTGCAACATTTTAAAGAGTAGCATGCTACATATTATTTGCATGACTTATGACATTTATATTGCATGTTTAACTCATGAATTAAATTAAAATGTATTGTGATAAAATGTATTTTTTAATACAATTATTATTATTAATAATAATAATAATAATAATAATACAATTTACAATAAGGTCACATGAATAACTCTTGAATTTAAAAATATATTAAAATGTATTGAGACAAAATTGATGATGATGATGATGATTATTATTATTATTATTAATAATAATAATAATAATAATAATAATCATAATCATAATAATCATAATATGGTAACATTAATTAATGTAGGTTAATACATTAAATAATATGACCTAATAATAAGCAATAATTAGCATTTGTTAAGTTTTTTTTCCTTTGATAAAGTCAACGATTTAAAATATTATTGAATAAGTCAATAATAATAATAATAATAATAATAATAATAATAAATTGCAGAATACAGAAAACAAATAAATCCTTCAGAAATTAAATATTACATAATGTTATCAAACATAATGTATTTTACAATATATTCAGCTCTAAGTTATCATTTCTTTCATCATTTTATGTGATTATGCAATTTTTGTAATTCATCCTCTTTTAACATCTACACATTTTAAAAAAAATAATAATAATAATAAATAAAAAAGAGATTATTTCAAATGATATGCAAAATGATGTGTGCATGCTGAGTAATTGCTATTTTTGTGACACTGGCAAAGGATCTGGCTGCACTTGGCAGGGCAAGAGCAATTAAAACTTGAAAGGGCAGAAAGAAATAGAGTTGGAAAAAATACCATGGTGTCCTCCTGCCAAAGCCTGCCACATCTAGTTAACAGCTGAGCTAAAATAGCTTTGTTAGGTGTTTTTTTTACCCCAAAAAGACAGCTCATCAGTGCAGGCATTTATGAAACCGGGGGAAAGCTGCAGACTGCTCTGTGAGGAAAAAAAAGACAATGCTCCCCAGTCTATAACAATACACAGCCTCATCTCCATAATCCCCCTCGCTCTGATCGCAGGAAGAGAGAGAGAGAGGAAGAAGTTATGTGCACGCACACAGACCCCGGCTGGCTGTGTCATTGCTGACAGCTTTATTAAAAGCGAAGGGCTGAATTGCTGTGTGTTCAACAGCTTTGCCGTTTGGACTAGCAGAGAATTGTGGGAGTGTGATGCCAATTGACCCCAATGCACACACAGGACATCAAAGCCGCTTTCTCCCCCATGCGACCGCTGGGTTTCACTGTGAAGTGATTAGTCTGCCGCATACGGCCGAATCCTGTTACACACATCTAAAGTTCAGCTGCAGGCCTCGAAAAATTAGATCAACTTTATTGGGCATGGAATGAGTCATTTGGTGCAGGATATTAAATGATATGGATGAAAAAAAAAGAGATTTATTTAATTTTATAGGACAGTAGTTTTTTAATTGTTTATGAGCATTGTTGAACACACATATAGTCGTTGCTCCAAATTCACGCCACCAGTTGGGCTGGTTGGGTTTCTCAACCTATGGATGACTTAGTTATACAGTTAAACTTGGTTATAAATTGGGGTAGAAGAAAGTATTTTAATCCAATAAAGCCTACTGTATCATACTTCATGCACAGATTTCTAAAACCTCTAAATGATCAAAACTAAAAGAAAAAAAAAACTGTTGTACAATCTGTTGTACTACATGCCTTCTGTCATCTGATTGATAGTTTATAATTTCTTAGCAAAAAGGCTTTAAACATTAAAAGTGTCAATCTTTAGGTTATTCTTCATATGTTTTTACATAATAGTAACTTTTATATTGTTAGTAATATTTCAAGATGAACACTTACTGGACTAAATCAGCTTAGTTTTCCTTGGTTATCCATGCATGATTTTTTTTTGAAAAATCATGTTAAAATTTAAATATCAAACATAACTGAGGAACATTTGTCATCATTGTAATGAATTTAGTTATATGTTTTGAAACCGCAGAGCTATCATATCACTAAGATATATTATAGGGAGATACAGAGTGACATCTGATAATTATATATATATATATATATATATATATATATATATATATATATATATATATATCAGCATTTGCACCAAATTAAATATTTTTGCCCATTTTGAACCTCTGAATATTTATTCCTACTTATGTATGAGCTCAATATTATCACTATATTATACAATATGAGCAAAAAATTTAACCAAAACACATATACACTTTTTTTTAAAGATTTTGTTCAATTTGTCTATAAAAAAAACAAAACAAAAACAAACAAACAAACAAACAAAGAACCAAACAAACAAACAAATATAAAACATAAAACAAACAAACAAGCAAATGATAATAAAAAATAAATAAAAAAATAAATAATAATAATAATAATAATAATTTTATCATACTTATACGTTTTAATATCATTTTATCACTTTTTATACATTTTAAATCTTTTTAATAGGTAACATCATAAATGTAATTTTATGAGCGTTTTTTTTCAATGACTTTGACTAAATCATTAAGGTCTTTATATGATTTTATTTATTTATTTATTTATTCATTCATTCATTTTTGCGTAAAAAAATATGATTATTAATTAATTAATTATTATTTATTTATTTATTTATTTATTTATTTAGTTAGTTAGTTAGTTAGTTAGTTAGTTAAAATAAATAAATGCCTTTTGGTATGAAATTTTCTTGTCTGATGGTATCTTCTTCTTCTTCTTCTTCTTTTTTTCTACACTATAATTTTCACAGACCAGTTATAATGCTTCAATTGCTCTGTAATGAATGGAAATGGGATGAAATTCCCCCTTGAAGTCCAATGAGGCGTGCAAATGATAACCAGACTCTGTGCACTTCCATAGACACGTATGAAAAAGGTCAGGATCTGCATTCATCAAGCATCATAACAGGACAGCTGACTTATGATTAGACATCCATTCATATTATACACACTATTAGCTAAGAAAAAATACAAGTGATCCTGAAAGAGCTTGTCTACAGTGAGCTTGTTATATGGCTCTTTGCATCTGTCTGTCATCACAGGTGTGTGATTGCATCATGCTCCGTATGTCTTTTGCTTCACGCGCTAATGACTATACAGACTTCTTATCTGACAAATACCTCTGGAAATCTCTGACAGCAAGCTCAACTTTTGCCTTCAAATCATCCATTACCTCATAGTGTATCATTGGGGAGGGGGTGTTTTCTTTCTGAAGGGCTCTCTGACCTCTAAAGTAGACATAGTGATAGATGGAGCTTTAGGAGGAAACTTTGAACTTGTCCTCAGGCAAAAAAAAAAAGAGAAAGATTACAAAGAGCAAAAATTGCTTTGGTGTGCCACAGAACAAAATCTGCTTTACGGGTTTATCAGAATGGATGAAGTCTCTTTTACCTTATAATACGTTTATGAATATAAATATATAATTTTGTAATGAGATAGACAGCCAGTTACAGTAAAAGTGGGCTCTCCACTTTGCTATGCGACCGTATCTATTTCAAGGGACTAATTTGTTTATGAAAACAATTATTTCATCATATAATATACTCTCGGTCATCAGACTGTCTGAGTGCATGTCGATATGGAGACGATTGTTATCGTCTTGTAAACGTTATAAGAGTAATCTGATCAGGACAAACTGATACTTCCTTTGTTTTTATGGCATCGTTTTCTGGGAGATGCTGCAAACAAGATGTCCCACACAAACAAGATCTTGTAGACCGTACCATATTTGGGAAGATGATACAAATGATTTGAGTGTTGTAAAACTATATAACAGCGGTCATTGAAACTTTACAGTAAGTACAGTGACTATAAAGATTATAGACACTATTGTTCAAAAGTTTGGGGTCAGTAGGTCCTTTTAATGAAGAAGTATTTTATACTTTCCAAGGCAGAATTTAATTGAAGTCAAACAGTAATATTTTGAAATATTATAAAAATGTAAAATAGCTGTTTTCTATTGTAAAATATGTTAAAATGTAACAATACATAATATGAGACATGAATGAATTTTAATGCACTAAAAATACTTAAAAAGCATTACATAAACACTTACAATAATACAATAGCTTTGAATGAGTAACAGACCGACTTTTTAATGTTTTTGAAAGAAGTCTCTTATTCTCACCAAGGCAGCAATTATGTAATAAAAAATAGTCAAAAAACAAAACAAAACAAAAACAGTAATATTGTGAAATATTCTTACAATTTAAAATAACTGCCTTTTTTGTGAATGTTAAAGTGTAATTTATTTCTGTGATGCAAAGCTGAATTTTCAGCATCATTACTCCAGTCTTCAGTGTCACATGATCCTTCAGAAATCATTCTAAAGGTCTTTGCACACTGAGTCGGAAATTTTTGTATGCGTTTTTTTCATATTCATCATTGTCACACACTGAAACCTTGCACACTGAGTCAAAATGCTTGCAACAGATGCAAAAAACACAGAAAATCGAAACTGATCTGAATTATTTATGACGGACAAAAGTTTCAGAGGCAGTGTGTAAATGTGATTGACACAATGTGCGGTCGTATTTATTTTTTAATGTGCAAAAATTTTGGACTCAGTGTGCAAAGACCTTAATATGCTGACTTGCTGCTCAAGAATCAGTGTTAATAATTTTGTGCAAAATGTGGTCCTTTTTTTTCAGGATTCCTTGATGAACAAAGTTCAAAAGATCAGAACTGATATAAACTTACAATTGTTTATAATTTGCAAAGTATAAACTTGGAATTCTGGGAAGAAAAATCAGAACTGTGAGATATATTTGTTGTTTTTACCACAATGGAATTAAAAATAAAAAAATGTAATTGTGACTTTTTATCTCACGATTCCGACTTCTCGCAATTCTGAGAAAAATTCTGATAAAAGTTGTAATATCCTTTTAATTAATTATTAATGAATTAATAATGAATTAATTTTTATTTATTTTTTTAATCCCATGCTGGAAACTATCTTCCACACTTTATTGTCACTTTTATTTTATTTAATGTATGCTTGCTGAATAAAAATATAGATATATACGTCACATTCAGTCACCAAAATTACATAACACAATACAGCGCAGTACTTTTTTTTAATTTTTTTTATCAAATTTCTGGCAAACACTGTTTTGTAAGGTTTTCTTGAGGGGAAATCCACCGAACCTTTATTTTGAAATACAGAGTCTTAGTATTTTACTCCAACAACTGTTCATAATTGGATATTTTACAAGCAGCATGATACATTGAATTGTCATAGTAAACATAAACCAGACATGGGACACTTTATCACAGAACACATGCAATATGCAGTACCATGTTGTCCTGTGCAAAGGTTGAAATGTCTGAACCACAATAACAGCACATGCAATATAGATAAGAATAAAATGTCTTGATCCTTTCCATTAATGAGGTGAAGAAAAGAACAAAACAACACTCTCTGATAACAAAGTCCAGGTGTGATAACAATAAGCCACACTATACAACACATAGGAAAGTGTAAACATTGTATTGTTCCCAACAATCAGACAGACTAATCTCTTGTGTTTCTCACCTGTGAAACATTTCTGAGAGAGAGAGAGAGAGAGAGAGAGAGAGAGAGAGAGAGAGAGAGAGAGAGAAAGAGAGAGAGAGAGATCACCATTAGTGTAAGAAAGGTCAGTATGTCCTGGTGCCCTTTCAGCTCTAAATAGACTACTAGAATATTACCATCCGTTATTACAGCTGAAACACAGACATCATAAATGTTTTCATTAATAAACTCTGTTTGTATTTCAAACTGTACAATTAGAATTGCGATTTTGAAACAAACTACTTATGAATTCAAGCCCTGTCCAGTAGTTGGGTTGTTGGTAATATATAACATTGCCCACTGTTAACGTACATCTCTGCGAAATCATGTTTTGACTATTTTTATGCTTTTCCCCTTAGAGACTCTCAAATTCTGACAGTAGGACCTTCAGTAGTATAATATAGCCAGAATTTGACTGTGACCATAAAGTCTAGTTCACAGCCAAGTCAATTTGCAAAGCACTTTTGACAGTAATGTTTCAGTGGAGCTTTACAGAAAATCACAGCAAATAATGTTTATAATATTTTATTATCGTCATGCCTTATAGTTGCATTTAGCATTTATTCGATCTGGGCGATAATACAGTTACATTTTGCAGCGATTCAGATTTGCTATTGTATATATTGCCCTATGTTAGTGTACTATATGTATGTCATGTAAGCTGGGCATACTTATGTATGCAACATTATATAAAAAGCTAGGTCATAATGTAGTTACATTTTGCAACAAAATAATAAAATCAGGCAGCTGAGATAAAGCAGTTGTATAAATTGTTGTTAATTATTAATTCATTAATTAACTTGATTTATCAGTTCATTTTGTGGTGATATTTAGAATTATGAAACCTGTAGGATTTTTTTTTTTTTTTTGTTCAATAACATGTATATTAATTCAATTTATAACGATTTGGGGCATTGACTGCCTACTTAGACAGCAAGACTCAAGAAAACTCATAAAGACATGTTGATACCAGATATCATAATAGATGTAATAGACACCATTCAAACAAATAAACAAACAAACAAACAAATTAATAAATAAATAAATAAAGGCAAATACTTGTAAATAAAACACAGAATAAATGTGTTAAAATGTATAAAAGTGCTTGTATGTTCACCCGGTAAATACAGTCGTGAAAAATGGATGCACAGTTCATTCTTAAAAATAAAGGTTCTAAATAGAGGTTTCTGCAGCGATAGCAAAGAAGAACCATTCGAGAACCAGTCGAGAGGATTCAAGGACGCTAAAAGACCTTTTTGGAACCACTGATGCCATTACACAACCTTTATTTTGAAGAGTGAATCTGCCAATATGATTGGAGTTTGTAATTTTCCACAGCTTATTGCCAGTTTTGTTGGCAATATGCACAAGGCGGCAGTGAACAGACTGTGGGCATCCCGTCTGGTCTAGAGGAACACAAAGCAAATTCATAACAGTAAGCACATGGTGATTGTAATTCAGGCTACGTACTGTACAGCAACAATTACATGGTTTCTGAGGCCCCAACAAAATAATGCCTCTGGAATGTCAATGCATTCTGTTAGGCTTGTCTTCTCCTGTCTGTTTAATGTCAGTGGAACCAGAAATGTTGCAGAAATGTTTGCCCCCGCAGTGGTTTTTGTTTGTTATATGTATATATTATTTCTCCACTCACCAGAATCTTGTGCCACCAACTATAAAACCAGATGGTTTCTGACACTTGTTACAGCCTGAAAACATCACATCCTATGACTCTGTCTCTCTCTCTCTCCGTCGTACACACACTCACTCCCAAGATTCACTTCTCGCAGCACGATGTGCGTGCCGTTACCTTTCCTGAACACACACTGCCCTTGAGCTAACAACAGCAAAGAAAACTGCTGCCTGAACATTTATTCAACGCCTGAGATGTCTTCATCCCACACACAAATGATTGCTCTTCCTGGCTCAGGTTGTACCGCAAATGTAGGCCACCAAGGTTCTCTGGCTACCCTGCTCGATCTTTGTGTTAACCACAAACCTGCTAACTCTCTAATTTAGACGTCTTTGAGTGTTCACCCTCCCCCCTCGATTGAAGCATGTGAGTTTCCAGCAATACTCTCATCCTTATGCTAGCAGCGCTAGCTCGCTCACTCTATATGTGTCCTACTTTCTGCAGCCCAGCATGAATAATGTGCAGCAAGTCTCATGAAAGAATCATCGCCGGCAATGAATTATTGATCCAACAGAGAAATGTAAGTGTAGGTTACAAAGTGTGTTTACCCACATGAAGTTAAGCGCTCTGCTTTATTAATCAACGCTATCTGAATCTGGGCAAGACTCTGATCTATTATCGCCAGTGGGGCAAAATGAAGCTCAGGACAATATATTAGTGGTCTCGAATGCATGAATGGCACAGAAGGAGTAAAGAGATTTTTGTGAAAATCCCTTGAGAACCTTATAATGGCTTTGATGGTGATGACATAAAGCAAGACGGTGAAGTCATTTAGACATATGAAAAGCCAAATCAAGGGATTCTAAGTCTTGTATCTCTAACCTTAATTTATTAGAGCAATCCATTGCAATAAAGCCATATTATGAAGTACAAATGGCACAAGCCACAGACTGTGTGTCAGGTTAAGGAGACGTCAGTTATGTGCAGTTCTGGGGTACTCCAGTAATATGAATGAGAACCATCTCACCCATCCCATGTAGGGTCACAGGATGCTGGAGCTTATCCCAGCTTCTTGGGGCCGTAGGCAGGGAAACACATGGGTTGTATGACCAGTCCATCTCAGACCATGAATGAGAACCAGCACCATAGATAATTTCCACATTAATGGACAAAAATTAGATTTGCTGTTAGGGGCTTTTTGGCATGTTCGCACCGAAGGAACTATGAACGTATTTAGTTCTAAGAACTCTATTTGGGGGAACTAAATCAGCTCCTACAGCTCCTAAAACAATTCTATAGGAACTACAAGTGATGTACTGTAAGTGTACGCCGATTGGCCAAATGCGTATGAAACACTGGCTACCCAGCATTTTTAAAAAGCTATGTAATAATATTTACTACACAAACATGGAAAACAGCGATAATGGCATTTACCTGTTATCTGCAACGTTGTGTTCTTTTCTCAGCCTCTGATATGTAACACTGCAAGTTGTCATAGGAGATTTAGTCAGATTTTCATTCTCTTTCAATCACATAAATTGTGTGCTTACATTTAATCTCCGTTATCACGAAACCCACGACACACAACAAAAACAACTCTGAACATGGCATCCTCCATTCACCGGTTGTTGACGTTTGTAAATGCTTTTGTTCCCTCTTTTTTGTGTGTTCGCACTACAGGAACTAGGAACGTATTTAGTTCTAGTAACTCCATTTGGGGAAACTAATTTAGCTCCTACTTCAGAGTAGGGTCTAAAACAGTTTACGCAGATTGGCCAAAAGTATACGAAACACCGGCTGCCGGGCATTTTTAAAAAGCCACGTAAAAATATTTACTTCACAAACATGGAAGACAGTGATAACAGCTTTTAGCTAATTGTTGTCTGCAGCGTTGTGTTATTTTCTCAGCTTCGATGATATGTAACAGTGCAAGCTGACATAAGAGATTTAGTCAGATTTTCATGCTCTTTCAGTCGTGTAAATTGTTATCACAAAACCCACGACACGCAACAAAAACAGCTCCGAACAGCATTCTCGGTTGTCGATATTTGTAAATGCTGTGAATAAAGACGTCACTGTCGGCCACTTCAGAGTCCGAGGGAGAAATTGGTTCTCTAGGATCCACCTTGCTGGCTATTTCCTGGAACTACGAGGTGCAAAAGCCCTAATATTTAAACGTATTTGGGCCGGCATGGTGGCTCAGGTCCCTAGTTTGAGTCCAATAGGCTTTACTGTGTGAAGTTTGCATGTTCTCCCTTTTTTTCTGTGGACCAGGGCCCGTATTCATGAAAAATTTTAGTGCTAAGAGTTGCTCCTAGTAACAAAATTCTAAGAAAATTCTTAGAAATTTGGGTGTTTCCTCTTGGAATTAAAGAAAAGATCCTAGTCAAGAAAAAAGTAATTCAGAACACATCTTAACCCTTAAAAGAGATCTTAAGGTCCGAAATTGTTAGGAGTATGGACGAGGACTTTTAAGAGGCTTAGGAGTTTCTTTAGAAGTGGAGAAAATGGACAAAACATGAAGAGGGAGAAGAAATGTGTTGCACACAATGCATGACAGTGAGTTAATAAGACGCTACACATTAGATCGTGCAGAGATCATGTTTGTGACCGATCTTATTAGAGACACGCTAACATCTCCGAAACCGCACAGAAATGCCAGAGCGCCAGAAATGGAAGTAATCGCTACGTTAACATATTTGGCAACTGGAAATATGCAACTATGCAGCAGTGATGATTTGGGTCTGTCACAACCTTCTACAAGCAAAGTGATCATACAAACAATTACAGCACTTTCAGAAACTTATTGTGTCACTGTTCATTTCCTATGAAATATCTTAAGTATAACAGCATGGTAAATAAAAAATAAAAAATATATATACATATATAATGTGTGTGTGTGTGTGTGTGTGAGAGAGAGAGAGAGAGAGAGAGTATGGTAAAACAGGAAAAATTACACCTGTAATTTCAAAGTGAAAGCTTATAATAGACCCTACTCTTAAAAGCGCTCTTTTATTTCCTTCTTGGACAACCAACCAATCACATTCTTCAAAAGACTGTGTCATAGCTAGCAACGGGGTCAGCCCCGCCTCCTCACTAAGATAAAAGTTTTTGTCTTTTCCTCACTCAGAGTTGCTCTCAGATTGGTCTTGAATCACTTTTAAGCTAAGACTCCTAGTTAGAAATTTTTAAGCCAAATTAGGAGCTCTCTGAGAGGATTCTTAGAATCTTTAAGAAAACAAGCCTTGGTGTTTAGGTTTCCTTCACAGTCCGAAGACATACAGGTCAGGGTGCATACAGGGTGTTTCCCTGCCTATGGCCTGAGATGTTGGGATAGGCTCCACATGTCCACAACCCTGAATAGGACAGGTGGTTTGGAAGATGGATGGAAGGATGCACAGCAGTGTAAGTCTACTAGCCGCAATTAAAAAAAATACAGATTACCTCTCAGACAAAAAAGCAGAGTAGGCATTTCTGCTCATGGATATTTAGTTTAGATGCTCATGAGTGTCTGTTTTAAAGATCTGATCTGATTTGAATCAAAACTGTGATTATTTTTATCTTTTCCTGTAGAGCAGGGGTGGGGAACGTTGTCCCTGCACAGTTTAGCTCCAACCCTAATCAAACACACCTGAACCAGCTAATCAAGGTCTTCAGGATGCAGTTAGGTATTTTTTTTTCCATGGTTTTTCAGGGTTGGAGCTAAACTCAGGAGAGTGGCCTTCCAGGCTCAACGTTCCCCATCCCTGCCATAGAGCAAGGGTTGTGCTCCTGGAGACCCACCTTCCAGACTTCAGTTCCAACCCCGCTTCAACACACCTGCCTGTAATTTTCAAGTAATCCTGAGCGTCTTCATTAGCTGTTTCAGGTGTGTTTGATTAGGGTTGGAGCTAAACTCTGCAGGATGGTAGCTCACCAGGTGTAGGGCTGGCTACCCCTGCCTAAGCGAGAGTAATCTTGTGCAGTCAAACTTTTGACTGTCGGCATAAATTCTGGGCCACATTACAGCTTATACTCTGCCAAGAATCACCCGCAGACATGAAAAGACCCAACTCCGAGTCTCTGAAAGATCTGATGCCTCCAACTTAGAGAACTTTGGAAAGTGCAGTGATTAGCTTCCTCAAAGTGTTCATTCTATCAAAACTGTGTTTTGTTTCCAGGTGGATTGCTGCAGCTACAGTAACTCTTGGAACCTGTTTAAAGTCAGCACATCTGATTGGAATTGGCAGCTCTTGACAATTTTTGTATGCAACATTCATCAGGCGGTCAGTGAGTGAACTGCAGGTGGTCTATATGAGCTGAATAAAGATGAATTTGAAATTCATACAGTGGCTAGAGACACTGGGAGCTTTACCTAACCAGTACCACCAGCTGATCTTAGAATGAGTATGATTATAAATAGGGAAATGTTTTGAAGCAGAAAGCAGGATGTTGTCGTTGGTTGTAGGGCAGTCATTTTTGATTCGGTACTAATAGAAAATCCTAAGTTTAAGAGTCCTGCTAAATGGTGATAACTTATGGCCCTTTGAAGTTTGAAGGCTCAGATATGTTATCCCCATCTGCACACAGATTCAAAATGGATGCGTTAAACCAGGTTTGATGTCGTTGACACCAAAAGTCACATTTGTAGCAAATGTGAGATGCAAATTCAGATATGTGTAATGTAAATTGGGATTTCAGAAGCTGAGTGGAAAATTTCAGGGAATGACAATGATTTTTTTTTTTTTTTTTTTAACCACGTTTTAAGCATCTCACCAAGCTTCCTTCCCAGTAATATCTTCATTAGGCCACAAAGATCTATCTAGTGAGTATATTATTAGTTTTAAACAATGAATTCTGCTTGTGAGCACAATGTATTCTCTGGTTTTGCAGTTGGAAGATAATTATAGATCTAAAGAATGGAAATCTGCAGGATCTTCTGAGATAATGAAGAGGTACAGAAGTGCTGAGTTCATCAAGAGAAACACCTTAATGCCATTAACCACACTGGCATGCAAATGCAATGTAAATTCTCAAAAGTCTTTAAAAAAACTTCCACAGTCGTTGATTTAAATGTAGATAACATTTCTTTCTTGATTTCAAGGGGAGGGAAAAACCCCTCCAAAAGGCCCGTGAAAGGCATAAATTCATTCTGAGCATTAACAAAAAGAAGAATTTGGCAAGATAAGCAAACGACACTGTACGTAAATCTTCCTACATTTAATTGCTGATTTATTTTATTCATGATCTATTTGATGCAGGTAAAATATTTTGTTTCTCAAGACTGTAATGATGCAGACCGTGTAAAACATAGTGTTTATTGGTTTTGCTGGGATGCACATAAATATTACACTGGAGACAGTCATGCAAACATATTGCTTTTGTATACCTATGCTATACATTTAATTGGAATAACTAAAATGAATGAAAATAAAATACATTTCACAACATTTTCTTTAAAATTTCAGTTATTTTCCCCAAGACAAGTCTTTTTCATAAACCTCAATGCAAGTGAGTTTTTAGACTGTGTCCACTGAGAGCAGCTGCCACTCTACCTGTCAAAATTAATGTAATCCAACTTTATTAAATGATAATGTATTTTTAAATACTTTAATGAGAATTTACTTTTTAAAAACTCATTCATTTGATGAACTTCACTTGTATACATCGTACTTAATCATTCAGAGACCCTGACTAATTAGAAAATGAATGTATCCTTTGTGCAGTGTTTCCAAAACACTAGACAAGCGCATTGTTTACGACTACAATATTGAATAATACATAATTTCACTCTGTATACATCATAAATCCCTTCTACATTTAAACAAATTATAAATTAGATCTACAGATGATGATGCTAATTATACATTATTGGCCATATAGCAGTATAGTCATAATGTTTAATAAACATGTTTCTATTAATTTGCCTTTTAATGTAGCCATAAAACATCAATATGTATTTACTGCATGTGTTTCCCACTTGTTCAGTTGATCAATTCATGACTTTATTAGTCCCATCTGAATTGTATTTATGAATAAATTTCATCATTTACTAATAGATTTGATGCCCAAAATCTGAGAATGGTTTGCTAGGCTGAATAACAGTGTGTTAACCAAATGAACAAATGATGTTGTAGGGTGCCATAGTTCCCATCACGCATCCTGGCAGCGCTACATGCTGGCTTGGCACGGCTCCATCATGCCACAGTGTCAATGAAAGGCTTCAGGCTCCTTTCAGAGCATGTCAGATGTGGGAATGTTTGCAGACTGTTGAGATCATGGCATCATCAGCATTGTATGTCTCCATCCTCCTCTGCTTTCCATTAGGGTGGGGATAGCTGTGGGGCTTCTCACAGGCCGCTGGTTGCCTCCGTCCACAGGCCTGGCCATCTGCCTCTGGCTGCTGATTGACAGGACTAGCCGGGGAGAGACAATCGTGCCAACGGCTGAGGGCAGAGGACACTGACTGCGAGCGAGACAGACGTGACCATCGAGAAAATCGCCTGCTGCTCGTAACTGCCACGTTTTGCTCGGGATTCAGGGGTGGGGAGCAGGAAACTGCTAACCGCAATGACAAAACCAATCCAAAAATCTCTTCAGTAGAGCTGAATGTACAGGCAAAGGATGGGATGTCATAACAGAACTAAAACATTTCATCGATAAAACTATTGTCTTTAACTCTTTCCCAGCCAAACACAGAATTTTCCCCACCAAACACTAAACTTTCTGGGTTTCTGCGTTCACGCTGTCATACGCTCGGGGGCGCTAATACACATACCCTGAATGAGTCTAGAATGTGCCGATCAAAAACACAAATGAGGAAGATGCAGAAACGAGCGATCTCATATGTATGCATATGCATATGAAAATAATGCGATCATCAACAATAAACAGCATATAAATGAAAACCGCCTAATGTTACCAAGTGAAAGGAAGTGTTAAAGGACTGTGCAAGCTTTAGGAGTGCTAATGGAAGTGATCTACTGCATCTTTGCTTTGATAATAGTACTGAATATGATCTAGATGTAGTATTTGATAAAAATGCAATTTTCTCAGCTTTTTGCTCAAAATGTTGCTTTTTTTATGAAACCTACCTATATTCAAGTGTTGATAAAAAAAAGAATGCTTGAAGCTAGAATAAAACAGATTTTTTGTTTAAAAGTAGAGGGTCTGTTCTTTATTTTGATGTATTGCATGTTCAGATATTCATACAACAAAATATTCTGGGGGCTATGAAATTTTAGTGAAAATCCTCAAAAATGCTGGCGGGGAAAGAGTTAATATAGACAAATGGGTATTTGAATGTACTCTAGGTGTTTGTGAGTTTGGTTTTGGCCATCCAGTTTTTAGTTAATTTGGTGTCGGAAATTGGTGTTGAATTGATTTATTACAAAGGATGTGCGAAGATATACATGTCCAAGATATACATCATTCATTAAAAAAATAAAATAAAATCAAAATAAATCAAAATGTTATTTTTAATGTTCCCTTTTGTTTTCACACAAATTGTCCCTAGCATAAAAAATGCCATAATTTATTTAAAATACATTTATTTCATATTAAATATACTTCAAATCCATAAACATATTTGTTGACATATCACACAAGGCTTACTGATATAAAATTATAATTAAACTTTATTTGGAGTATTTCTTTATGGCATGATGCATATTTCTTATTATTATGCCTAAAATTTAATATCACTATTAATAAGGATTGTATGATCTCTGTATCATACCAGTCTTTAAATGCAGGATATTTCAAGTGCACCTGAAGTATACTTGCAATAGTTCCACTCTAGCACAATCAAATATACTTCAGATCCATCTTTAGTTGGACTTCAGCACAAAATTAATTATTCCAGTTTAGCAGACTAAATAAGTATACCAGCTTAGTGTATAAAAAGTACAATTGGCAGGGTGTTTTTATTAAGCATATTAATATGCAAATTTATTTGTAGTATATTTAGCACAAAATAAATGTATTTAGTATTTTTTTTTCTCAGGAGTGTTTTTTTTTTCTATCAAATAAACAAATATAGAAATAAATATTTGATACATTTTGTGACTTGAGAAAAAGAGATAATATATGGTTATTGCTATTATTAAATATTTAAATATATTAAATTATTTATTATCTATAATAAGTAAATGCCTGAGACATATTTTAAAACTGTTTTTTTTTTTTTTTTTTTTTTTTTTTTGATCAGTGGGATAAGCTGTACCTCTAGAGAAATGATTTAGTTTGAAATAGATTCTTGTTCATTGTGGTGGTGTAATGGATTATTATTTTAAGATCACCGGATAAGTGTTGCAATCATCCGTTTGATGTCTTTGAAGACATTCTCTATAAACACCGACCGCTTCACCCAGGCTCTTACAGTACACCTTCAACAGACAACAGTCTTTAAAATTTCATAAACGCTGCTGCGATAACCTCAGTGTGAATATTTCATAGTGTTGTACGCAAAATTTACTGTGAGTGCAAAACAGAAACAATAAACAGAGCTGAGATACAGAATCACACCGTTAAGAAGTATGAAATCAAGAGCATTTATTTCTACTTAGTGTTTTACTAGAAAAGCTTACTTGGGGAGCAGCTAAAGATGAATAATTCCACTGTGTTGTTATTCACTGAAGTGGAAGTGTATTGTTAATCAAATGGTTGTTTGTTTTAAAAAATAATGAAAGCGGATGTAAAGCATATGTAACAATTTACATAACAGTTAAATGATTTAAAAAGGAAGTAAAAGCATACAAACTCAAATATTGATTGCATCGTGTACAAGTCACGGGATACAATGTAATTACACAGTAATTAGGCATTAATAGCTACTACAATTATTTGCAATTGGGTTTTTATTAAAGTATTAGGTTGCACTTTATTTTAAGGTGTCCTTGTTAGAGTCTATTTATGCAATTAATTACTAGTAATATTAATTAACAACATACAGGTAACTTATCATGATGTTAAGGTTTGGTTTAGGGTTAGTTGCATGAGATTATCCATAATTTACTGTTATTACTTTAAAGGTGCCATAGAATGCATTGATACAATATTTTAAATTGTTCTCTGATATCTACATAGAAGGTATGTGGCTTAGATAAGGGCAAAAATTTTCCAGAAACAGTTTTACATGTCCATTTACAACCCTAAGATTTCTCCCAAGAATGAAACGGTCTGTTATTGGCTTATTTGGAAGGGTCATGAATAATAATGTTGAGCTCTGCTCTGATTGGCTGTTTCACAGTGCGGCTCAATGTTGAGCTCTGCTCTGATTGGCTGTTTCACAGTGCGGCTCATTTCAGTATCTCACAGGAAGTTAAACACAGGGAAAATATATATTTCAATGCTTTCTCGTGCAGTTATATCATTGGGTAATTATACTGTAAATACAATGCGGGCATCAGGGAGCCACTATTAATATGCTGGGCATTGAAACTGTTTTCAAATGCACGATTGCATTTTACTTTTACTTTCGAGATTCGAGATCGCATGAATTCTGTTTATACTATGGAGCAGCAGTACTTACCACACATTTTACAAGATCAGATGCTTGTCAGTGGTGCTCAAGATCTGTAAATCATTCGCCATCATACTCAGTCATCTCTCCTTACTCTGTTTATGTGGTAAGTGAAATCTTATGTACTCTAACAAGCTACTGCTAGCTAGGAGCTAACCATGTCCCTTTAGTGGCTTGTGTTATTTTATTAGAACGCGTTATTTGCTTTCCGTGCCTTTCTGAATACAGACACCAACCCATCCCTGCACTTCACATCCCCTGCACAGCCTGGAACATAACATTTATTTCCATGATCTGCCATTTTCTCTGTTGTCCTCGCTTTTTTCTTCACAATACCTGTAGAACTTCTGATGGCTCGGCTGGCCTAGAACATGGGCGGGTATATGCAAATATTGGGGGCGTAACTATTAGTGATCCCAACTGTTACATAACAGTCGGTGTTATGTTCTGATTCGCCTGTTTTTTCAGTGGTCTTTTTTATTCACGAGATTTACATAAGAAGGAGGAAACAATGGTGTTTGAGGCTCACTGTATGTCATTTCCATGTACAGAACTCTTATTATTCAACTATGCCAAGGTAAAGACAGTTTTCCATCCTATGGCACCTTTAATATGTGACATGTATAACAAGCATGCTGTAAAATAATTAGCTACCAAGTATTACAATAAATCTGTATTTACCAGAATGTAAATTTTAGAAAATGAATTAATCACAGAAATAACAAATGAAGTTTTTGTCTCATAACTCAGAAAGCTCTTAATAAATTCAATGTAAAACTTTTTAATACAGAAATAATAATCTAAAAACAAATTAGATTATTGAGAAATAAAAGTTCAGTAACCTGTTTCCCAATTCCACAGTAGTACGTGACTAATACACAGATCCTCTTTGCACATGCAGCACAATGGGAAAAAAGCCTATTATATAACTATACAGCAGATGTTATCAGAACAATTGTATTTGACTGTATTTTCCTGCAGTAGGAAGTATTAAATCAATAGATATTTGTCTTTGGTGAATAAGAGGCGTCAAGCTTAGCCATAACTGCCGATATAGATCATAGAAAGTCTGCAAATTCAAATCTGACAGAAAACTAGCACAATCAGCATTTCTCTTCTCTTAAAAAAATCTTTATCAGATTTGAAGGCAGCTCATTTCATCTAAAGGAAGTCCAACTGTTTTCTCATTATTGATTGTTTCTCAGTCTGCATCTAATTAGCTGTTGTCCTCTGATATGAGTTTATCACTATTGACTATACTGAAATGATGTAGAGATCTTTCTCACGTGAGGAAACTGTCATGGTAAGGTAAGTTTTTTTTAGTCCTTATCTTCTTTAAACTAGCTTTCATTTAATCTGATTTCATATTTATATTGGTGACACTTACTATATACTTAACCATTTGATGTGGTATGCTTATTATGTATACATATATGCTGGTGCATTATAATTACATTTAAAGCACATGTATTTAATAAACATCTGTATGCTGTTAACTTTACCCATAAGTGTAACCCATCCCTTACTCTTATACTTAACCATACCTCAAACTGATTAACAGTAAATGTGGAGATTTTCCAGAACAAGTTACATAGAAAATTCTCAGATTTGCATGTATCGAATATTAGTGCATAGTATTATTTCACCCTAAAATGTGCTAAAAATGTCCTCACCTTCAGGTCATCCAAGACGTAGATGAGTTTGTGTGATTTTGTAAGAAACAAAGCTGTGTGTTTGTAAGAAACTAATTCATGATTAAGATGCTTTTAACCATTTTTTTAACTGCTGCTTCCATAATATTGCTTTTCTGCTGAATCAGGAGAGAAACATGCACGGATCAAGCACTGTTTACAAGTGAAAACAGTCCAAAACACAACTAAACAAATTTTGATTTGAGAGACAACAGGAGATGGACTTTTTGACTGGAGGAAGCATTATTATGGATGATGGATTCATCTTTTGGTCAGAAGTAACAGTTTAAAGTTAAAATGTTGTAATGATGTTTTTTTTCTTACAAACATGCAACTTTTGGCTTCTCAAGATGTTAACTGATGGACTGGAGTGTTGTGGATTACTTGTGGATTATTGTGCTGTTTGGACTCTCATTCTGACAGCACCCATTGACTGAAGAGGATCCATTGGTGAGAAAGTGATGCAATGCTACATTTCTCTAAATCTGTTCCTATAAGAAACAAACTCTACATCTTGGATGGTGTGAGGGTGAGGAAATGTTTAGCAAATTTTATTTAAAGCCACAAATAATGGTTCCAGAAAGGGGCTTTCGCAGCCAACACCATATAAAAACCATTTTAGGGTCCCCAAAGAACTTTTTAGTAAACAGTATTTAGAAGGAAAAAAGGACCATTTTGTGTGTGAAGTGTATTTTAAAAATCTAAACAACCCCTTTCCACAGAACCACAAAAAAAAAAAAAAAAATTAAAGTTTCTTCTGGGAATCATATGCTAATAAAGAAGCTTTATTTTTGTGTAAACCTTTATTTTTTTAGTGCTAAATAGTGTGACCTTTTATTTTTCTTGCAAAGAATAGCTTCTTGGTAATATCAGATGGTATACAGAAATCAGTGTACAGTATGACTATTACTCAGCATTCATAGAGGGATGCAAAATGCAGAGTGTTTTTGGTTTGTTTGAGTAATCTATCTTCTATTTGCAACCTTGGTTAATAAAAGATAGCCAGTCACTGGAGGGAAGTCTCAGTGCGCATGTCGTGTCTGCCAGCAAAGTCTGTTTTCATTGCTTTGCTTCACCAACAGAAATCTAGCGCTGTACCAACAATCCATTCCATTCACATCTCCTGCCCATTCCCCCTTCAGCAAGAATGACAGGCTCGCCTTGCTCTGGGAGCCGGGGTATAAAAGGACGATCGCACCTCATTAAAAAAACATGCAGCACAGTCGAATCAGATTCGGCGTTAATTGCCAGAGACATGGCGTAATGTTTAATTTTGTCGAAGATGGAGGCACTTTCGCCTGAGGTAACTTCAGTAGGAGCCATGTTTGCGTGCAAACCTTCACTTAGAGCTCGACTGAGCGACTGAGTCGTTCACATGAGCGTAATGTTACAGGGAGAGGCAGGGCTCGCTGGAGACGCACGCAGCTTTCCGGCCAGTCAGAGGAGGCGGTGGGGTGATGTTTTATTGAAGCCGAGTCCTCTGAGAGGGGCTAAAAATGCACTCGACGCCTTCGAAAAACCTGTCTGTTTTGGCTGTCGAGAATGGCTCCCAATCACGGAAGGATAAAAACATCAAAATAAGCTAATCGAGATAGGGCTTGAAGTCTTCTGCCCCTGAGGATGCTGGGACTGTGAGCACGGAGGACGCAGCGGTCCATACTGACACGCACACACAGGCCAGCGCCAGTGCAAAACTGGCCCGAGAGCCACTGCAGGCCTGAGTAAAAACAATCAACTTACTGCATAGGAAAAAAGAAAAAAGAAAAAGAATTGTTTTGTTTTTCTGTCAAAGAAGGATAAAAGGTTCTTTGACAGAAATGATAAACTGAAAACTGATACAGTCACTGCCTCATTCCTGACATCAGATATGTTCTGTGTCAAAAATGTCAAAAATATTACAAATAATATCAAATTTGTGGTCAATATTGGTTGATTATTAAACTGATTAACTTTGGGAACATTATGCATTTTAATTGGCTTAAAAAATACTTTAAATTTAATTCAACAAACAAGCAAACAAACAAACAAATAAACAAACAAACAAACAAACAGAAAAGGTAATGGTAATTTTCTGCCAGGACATTATCCATTATACAGTATTTTACAGACTTTTTCTCTTTAAAACACAACACAATGCAATTCATAATTGAGAATACAGGTAAAACACCTGTGGAAAAAATATATATATATATATATATATATATATATATATATATATATAAACAATATGGAAAATTTAACACAGCCCTATTTTTATGTAATTTTCTTTTGTAATAGATAATATATAATCACATATACATGTATGTATTATAGCTGTGCAATATAGAGACATTGCATAATTACTTGTTAACTTTGAAAACAATGCATTTTTATTAAAACAACAACAACAACAAAAAACTTGCATTTGAATATAATTAAACTGAAGAAAGAAAGTAAAAAAAAAGTAAAAAGTGTGTGTGTGTGTGTGTGTGTGTGTGTGTGTGTGTGTGTGTGTGCACATGATCTAGACTATCTAGACCATTGGTCTCAAACTCAATTCCTGGAGGGCCGCAGCTCTGCACAGTTTAGCTCCAACCAGCTCCAAATCACACCTGCTTGGAAGTTTCTAGTGATCCTGAAGAGCTTGATTAGCTGGATCAGGTGTGTTTGATTAGGGTTGGAGCTAAACTGTGCAGAGCTGTGGCCCTCCAGGAATTGAGTTTGAGACCAATGATCTAGACCAGTGGTTCCCAATCCTGGTCCTGGAGAACCCCCAACACTGCACGTTTTTGATGTCTCTCTTATCTAACACACACATTTGAGGTCTTGGAGTTTTTACTAATGAACTGATGAGTTCAATCAGGTGTGTTTGATTAGGGAGACATGTAAAATATGCAATGTTGGGGGTTCTCCAGGACCAGGATTGGGAACCACTGATCTAGACTATTTCATAACTGAAATAAAAAATTTATTTAATCACCCATCTGTAGTCCAAAATCTCATATATTGCTATCCTGTGGGTTCCTATCATGTACATATTTACATCTATACATTGAACAGAAATAAAACTTTTATTCATGAAAAAAAGCATTGCATATTTGAAGTGTGCATGGATTCAATTAGACTTTACATCAATTTCTGAACCATGCTTATTTGCATAACACAATAGCTCAGCTATTTGACCTGCATAATGATATTGTTTGTTCTCCTGATGTATAGAGCTCATAATGAAGACATGAAGCGGACAAAATGAAATGTGACTCAAATTAATATGATCAGTTCAGACACAAGTACATGTACATCTACCATTATAACAACTCCATCTGCTGAAAACAAGGTGATCTGCTTCCCTCAGCATTGCTGAAGAGCTGCAGTCAGCTAAAAATACTTCCTTTACGAGTGAAATTAATCAATGCAACATGGTAATTATGCACACACAACACACTGAAATAAAAGACAACTGTTGACAGCCCACAATGTATTCACGATTCACCCTGAGAAAGAAAGGAAATCTGGGTGAATCAAGCAAAGATCTCCAGGTCACATTTCACTAAAAAATAGAAAAGAAGAAGGAGAAAGTGTTAGATCATGTCTCCACGCCAGAAATATCAGATCCAGCCCCTAATGCCAGATCCTGCCAGAAAATATGAGTTTTGTCTGGTAATAGAACAAATAGTCAGCAAAGATGTCTAGTACCAAAACTTGCTCACAGCAAGTCTTGTCTGGTACCCAAAACTGTATTAACGGTCTTCTATCAGCCAAGAAGTTGAAGTAAACCCTGTCTGAGTATTTCCTTCGTTGTGCGCTTCATTACAGCCACCTACCCGTCACAAAATACAGGACCAAACAAGGACGTCTAAAATAGGAGGATATCCACAGGATATCCTCAGTGGAGGATATACTGTGCTCCATCATTCAAAATGGATGGGCATTCAAATTCTATGTGGAGGGATTCCTGCAATATATCCACCTTTCAATCTTGACTGGCTACCAATTGATGGTTCTCCTTTGTAGTGGGCTGGATCCACACGTAGCCCCTTGGATGCCAGTAGGTGACTCTTCCTTTAGATTGGAAAGTTATTTGGATATGGTGCTTCTGACATGTGGATCTCCCTTTGCAGTTGGTGAAGTCTCATCTCTCGTTTACCCAACTAAAATAAATCAGCTGAGCCAAGGCAAAGTCTTATTATTCCAAACCTACCTAAGAGTTTGCACCTACCCAAGGGTCTGTTCCTGTCAAAGCCCTTCCAGATTCCATTCCAATCAAAGCTCTTCTAGAGTCCGTCCTAGTCAGCATTTCACCAGAGCCCAGAGTCAGCTTCAGGATTCCCATACCTAAGGCCAGGAAGGTTGTTTCATTAAGTATGAATCTGATTTCCAGATCAGTTGACCCTTCAGTAATGTCAGCTCGGGTGGATATGAAGAAGGTCTCCACTCTTCCAAAACCTTCCCCTGGCCTTCTTCTGATCCAGCCCCTGAGCCCAGTTCAGTGGCAGCTCCAGCCACTGAGTCCGTTCCAGCGAGTGAAGTTTCTGTGTACGCTTCAGAGAATGCAATCCCTGAGTCCACTCCAGAGGGCGCAATCCCCAAGTCCAATCCAAAGTGTGCTATCCCCTAATCCGCTCCAGAGAGGGCAATCCCTGAATGCACTCCAGAGAGAACCATCAACTGGCAATCCCCGAGTCCACTCCAGAAAGTGCAATCCTCAAGTCTGCCCCAGAGAGCGCAATCCCTGAATCCGCTCCATAGGGTGTAATCCCAGAGTCTGCTCCAGAGAGCACAATCCCTGAGCAATCCCCAAATCAGCTCCAGAGAAAGTAATCCCCGAATCCATTCCAGAGAGTGCAATCCCCAAATTCGCTCCATAGAGTGCAATCCCTGAGTCCACTCCAGAGAGTGCAATGCCCATGTCCACTCCAGAGAATGTAATTCCAGAGCCCACTTCAGAGAAAGAATTTCCAGAGCCCACTCCAGAAAGAGAATTTCCAGAGCTTGCTTTATTATTAGTATTTCCAGAACCCGCTCTGGAGAACGCAATTCAAGAGTTCAGTCAGGAGCTCACTTAAGCCTCAGATCTCAGCCAAGAGCTCGCTAAAGCCCCAAAGCTCAAGAGAGTGCAGTCCTGTCCTTGATGGCTACAGCCATTCTGTGTTTGTGGGTGGCACACACATCCATAGCTAACCGTCCCCGGCCATAGTTGTTGGTCCTATCTCCAGTGTCTCCTGCTCCTTCATCACGGCCATGGAGGCTGTTCTGAACCCCAGTGTCTCCTGCTCCTTCATCACGGCCATGGAGGCTGTTCTGAACCCCAGTGTCTCCTGTTCCTTCGTCATGGCCATGGAAGCCGTTTTGAACTCCAGTGTCTCTTGCTCCTTTGTCATGGACACGGAGGCCATTCCTAACTCCTATGTTCCCTATGTCTCTAGCTCCCTTGTCATTGCCACAGAGGCTTTATCTATAAATGCTGGTAGCCCACTGCCACCAGCGCTGCCTTGGCCTCCCATACTGCCTACATCTCCCTAGTCCCCAGAACTGCCTGTACCTCCCTGGTTCCCTGCACTGCTGGCACCTCCCTAGCTCCTCCATTAACGGCACCTCCCCTACTCCCTGAGCTAACGGCACCTCCCCTGCTCCCTGAGCTAGTGGCACCTCCCCTGCTCCTTGAGCTACCGGCACCTCCCTGGTTCCCTGCACTGCTGGCACCTCCCTGGCTCCTCCACTACCAGCACCTCCCCTGCTCTCTGTGCTACCGGCACCTCCCTGGCCTGCCGACACTGCCCTGCTCACCTGCCCATGACCTACCACTACTCCAGGGTGTGGCCTTCCTTGAGGGGGGAGTAATGTCATGGTTATATTCTGTTTTGATTTAGTTTTCATTGTGTTCAGCTGCTGTTTTCCTTTGACTCTCATTCACCTGTTACCTTGTTAATTAACTTGTTGGGTACTTTGTTTGCCCTGAAAATAAAACACAACACAGATGGTTGCATTTGATGATCCTTAGATCCTTCATTCACCCCTCTTAATCATATGAAACCATTTGATTGGACTGATTAAATGCTAGTAAACGTATATAATCATCATCAAAAACAAACTTTGAAGAGTTTGGGTGATATTCCCTTCTACATGTTCAAAAGATCAAGTCTCTTCTGTCATACCACGTACCTGCGTCAGTTAGGGGAACGTGTCTCTGACTCTTGTCTTACAACAGTTAACAATAATCTGACAAAGCAAATCAACAGTGTTATGGCAATGTACAAGATGATAAATTATCTGACATGTATGAATAACGTTCGGTTGCAATCACTTTACAAGTTTCACTTTGTAATTTGGTATAATCGGAATTTCAAAAAAAAAAAAAAAAATCATATGTTAAAACAATATTCTTACCATTTCATATTCTCTGTGCTTTTACCTTTTTAACTTTTAACTTGAAGTTGCCTGGCAGGTTTATCAATTTAAAACTAGAAACATTAACTGGAGTGCATCATTCATATGGCAGAGATGTTCATCACCAAATCAGTCAGTCTGCTGCCAATTCTGCCCATGTTGCTTGTCCAGTTCTAGAAATCAAACCGGATAGTGGTAATAAACATGCTTCCCCTTCAGGAACTCGAGCTGCGTCCGAAAACGCTATGGGAACGCCTTCAGCGTGACCGCGCTCTGAATCACATGTTCAATCAGTCCAATAGAAGGGCGAGGCGTCACGGGCGGGGTGACATCACGACCAGGGAGCTTAAAAGCACGTGCGGTGGAGCCGGCGTCAGCTTTCTGTCATTCAGCAAGCGCTCTGTGTGTCTGTCAGTCAGATATCCGTTGTGAGTCTTATTTTGTGTTGTTTGTCTTTGAAAAAAAAAAAGCATTATGTCCAAGACCACACACAAGACAAAACATAAGGGCGATCATGGATCACGTTTCAAACAGTGTGTTCCTGCCTGCTCTCGCTACATCACGAGTGGGGATACACACAGTTTGTGCGTGGTCTGCCTGGGTGCGAGGCATGCGGAGTCGGCTCTCGAGGGAGCCGACTGCCCACATTGTGAGCGGCTGCCGCTACGCACGCTTCGTACCCGGAGGGCTCTCTTTGAGGAGGGAGCCTTTGCGAGTGTTC
>JAFVLL020007452.1:68550-90611 GCA_021397915.2 Tor tambroides
ATATATATATATATATTTTTTTTTTTTTTTTTTTAATGACCTGATTTCAAATGAACAATGACTGTTTATTATTGTCTTTTTAGATCAGTGTTGAATTTTGTTCGCATCATTGAATCTCTATTTTCTTGTGTATCACTGTATAGCTGCTTTGAATCAATCTATATTTTTAATCTATTTCAAATAAATGGATGGGACAAAAAAATGGCAATATATTAATATCAAATACTACTATTAATGTTATGATTAATCATATTTATAACATTAAAATTAAGATTAATAGTAGTATTTAATATGTGTCTGATATTGTTACCTGGTAATCTAGTCTGTGAAAGCTACCATGTTCCAACTTAACATAAAGGCATTTTGTACCTTAATTGCTTTGGAAATGGTATTGTAAAAGATTAATTTAATTGACTTAAATTTGAATGACTTAATTGACATTGAATGAATGAATGAATGAACGAATGACTTCTTTACAACATGGCTTGAAAAATTAATGAAAAAATCAACATATTAACAGCTAAACCGAATCACCCAGCCCTTAAAATCAACTGTTTGATCAAAACTCAACACGTCTTGCATAATTGCGATGCTAGTTAACATCCCAGGCTTGCTGACATAATCTCAGACGGCACGTGTCACCCTTGAGTAATTTGAACATCTAATAATAGAGCAAAAATCATTTAATTTCAATAGCCATTGAGGCGGATGTGAAAAGCCCTCTGCTGTATCTGACATTGATTTATCGCTCTCCAGATTTCACGTCATATTCAGGATATCACGAAAGGATGTTTGTATTTCCATCTGAAAGGAGGAATGATCGTCTCCCTTAACAGGTGTTATCCAGCGTGCCTGGAGACTTTAGCATCTATTGTCGGCCTGTATTGTTGCATTGGAGGGCAGGTGCAGGTAAGTACAATGCAAGCGCTCTTTTTTACCATCACAACAGGAAACTGAATTAAGCTATAACTGCACACTGTCAACACTGGATGCAGGCCACGCTAGATAACAATAAAGGCCTCTAAACAGCAGCTGGGACGAGCAAGCTGATATTGAGGATGGAGAAATCACAATGTTTGCGCAGTCCTAAAGCAAACACACTTTTCTAATCAAAATCTCAAAAACCAAAACTAGAAGTGAGCGCTGGGTCAGTCCTAAAGGTGTGCAATAGTTACCATCTGCGATAATATCGTAATAGTTGTGTTGATGTGCGAGCTGACATTATTAAGTATATATCTCACTCATTTTGCAAAAAAACAGACATAAACATGTCTTGAGTATCCAAAATCATTGACTGTGTGAAGAAGCCTTTAGGATGCAGTTCAAATGCGCCGATAATTCAAGTTATGAAAGCAAAAATTATCCCTCCAAAGGTTTGCATTTTTTTGTATTTATATAGTTAAGTAATATCAAACAAGAAACAGTTCAGTTTTCCTAAATATTAGCGCGTAGGCGTGATCGCAAATGTCAGATTAATTTTATACAACAGTTCAACAAACACAAATTACATTTTAGACACAATATTGTCTTTTTTTGTTGTTTTGCTGATGAAAATAGTATCAAACAAAGCCAGAGCAGAACATCTGCATGCCTCAGAGCAACACATACTGATATTTTGATCGTGAATAAATCTGTTTTTGAACGAACTGCTTGAATGAATGATTCAATGAATCACTCATTAAGCCAGGGATTTGCCGCCACCTACTGGCGCATTTATTTATTTGTCCATGACAGGCCTAAGCCTACAGAAACCCGTTTCTGACACAGAAAAATAAATAAACAAATAAATAAATGTATTTGCGACTTTTTATCTAACAATTCAGATTTTTTCCAAGCAATTCTGACTTCTTTTTTGCAATTAAGACAAATAAGTCACAATTGCGAGAAATTAAGTCAGATTTTTTTTTCTCAGAATTGCGAGTTTATATCTTGCAATTGTGACTTTTTTTCAGAACTGCGAGCTTTTATCTCACAATTATGACTTTTTAACACACAATTGCGAGTTATAAAGTCAGAAATGTGAGATATAAACTCGAAATTGTAAGAAAACATACTTTTTTCCTCAGAAAAAAATTATCCTAAATTTTACTACATATCTTGCAATTGCAAATTTATTTCATGCAATTCTGACTTTATAGCTAGCAATTGCGAGTTCATATCGCACAATTCTGAGAACTGTCTGACGGTAAGTTTTTTTTTTTTTTTTTTTAAGTGGTGAAAATGGGCTTCCATATAGACCAGCTATGGTACTATAAATATCCCAATAAACATTGAGATCTATTTTTTTGTTAATATCACACAGCCCTAGTTGGTGCACTATTCTTGTAACAGTAAACAGGGTGATGTCATGATAAGAAGTTAACATGATGGCATTGCTTTTTTTGAGGGGGGTATAAAAGCATTGTGATACTGACAGACCTGAAGCAATACTGGGATATTTATTTTCATGTTCTGTTCGAGTTTGTAGTTGCTTATTCCTGTCAGCCTGTCAAAAACTACCGAGATGCTCAACGCATGTTCCTTTTCTGCTGACAAACCATTTCATGTAGCTTCAGCGTTCTTCACTTTGTTATTCTCAATGGAAATAGGGAACACAAAAAACAGATATGTATATAAACTTGGCCATTTGTCATTAAAATTCAACACATTGTTCGGCGGGTTTACCAATCGGCTGGCTCGACAGAAATGAATCACACTCTGAGTGTCACAAAGAAATTAGAACAGCAGGTTTAGTGTGTCTTTGTGCCTCTTTTAGAACAAAAAAGGGCTTTCCCTTCTTCTCTGTTTGTCTCTGACCTCTCGTAGTCCCTCTCTCTCTGTGCTGCGCTCTCCACGTTCTATTATTTTTCACTTTGAAACTCTCTTTTCTGCCGTCGAGGGAATCGGAGACCTTGAGATGTTCTCCTAAGCCGGCTCTTAACTCAAAGTGCTGAGAGACAGGAAGATGTGTGGAACTCACCCCATTCTTCGGGTAGGCGACCCACCCCAGGTCACCAATTACAGAGCGAGAGTCCAGCAAGTTCACTGCGGGAGAACAAGAAACGGGGACAAATCAATGATCTGGAGTTGTAAAAGCAATATAGAAAGAACATTTGTATGCAGATCACATTAGATGTTCTTTATCACAAAATCGTCTTGCTCAGATCTTGTTCGTTTTTATAGCTTTCGGTAGCACTTTATTTATCAGTGCCTTTGTTACATGCACTTACTGTAGTAATAACAGTAAATTATGCATAATTAAAAGCAACTATTCCTTAACCAAACTCTAACTATATACTAAGTACATGTTGTTAACTATTATATTACATAATAATTACAATATAATTACACTGTAACAATGACAAAAAATAAAGTGCAAACTGGATTTCTCCACTGTACACACATTCTTCAGTTTTTTCTTTTCTTATTTTTACTTATATCATAATTACACAATCATATTTTATCCTTTTTTCATCCCTTAATAACAATGTAGTTTCAGTGTATTTGTTTTCATAGACATTCACAAGTAAAGCACATATGAATATAATGTAAATAGATTTAAAATTTAACATTTTATTAAACATATTTAATCTGTTTTATTCAAAGAAAATTATATATATATATATATATATATATGTAATATATATAATGAATGCAATAATCTATGACCCTTAAAGAAAAGATGTATGTAAAATGTTTTAGATGATAGCAATTTCTTTATATTGTAACAGGTCCGAATTTAATAAGGACTTTGGTCAAAAATGCAATTACAAAATAATACTAAAAAAAAAAAAAAAAAATTAAATTAAATTAAATAAAATAAATATATAAATGTAATAAATAAAACAAAAAGTAAAAGTCTTATGATTTGGGGGGGGGGGGGGGGGGGGGGGGGCCCCAGTCCCAGTCAGAAAATATTATGTATCCAGACACTTCACCATCTGAATACCTGCAAAAACAAATGAGATCACATGGTCTCGTTGTGATATTGATCTAAATGTTTCAGAACAATGCGGAAAATCATTTGAAAATACCCTATAGAAAATCTGAAAGAACATGGAATAATATCTGTTGTATAATCTTTGCCCTTGGTTATATTGAGAGCACATTCTATGTGCGACGTCTGTTAAACAAGCCAGTCTTTCTAGATTATTGTGCCAGTATTTGATACCCAGAGTAGGTCACAGGTTCTTTTTTATCTGCTGGAACCTTTTACGAATGAGTACCGCCACAGCTAATTAGATGACCTTTACATTCACAGTCCGATCAGGGCTGAATTTTAATTTGACCTTGTGTTGATCAAAGGTTGTGTGGCGAGACTGTTTAGCATGTGTGAGATGACTCACAATAGCAATATCATTTTGGGAATCAAAACAACAAGCTAATGACTAAGAAATGTCACAATGGTGCTAAAAAAAGATGATTTAATAGGGTAAAGATTAGTTCATCAGAACTTCTGAAATTTAAAGCGCATATTGCCTAATAATTAAGACAAACAGCTGGATGTGGAAAATGGTTATTGATCTTAAATATTACGTCACCTCAAATTTGATAATGATTTGTGAGAACACTAAAATACACTTACATTGAATCCGCTTGTGTCCTATTTAAATGTTTCTAAATGAGGTTTAACTGTGTTTCTTTTGAATGACAGACATTGATGTACATTGTCCTACTTAAACTGAAAAATATCCTGGGGAGAATCGCACAAATCTAATTAGCAGGAAGAAATACAGTTCTGAACTAGATAAAAGAGAGGTTATGTCCATCCTTAGGCAAATACAAATGTCGAAAGAGGTGCAATATGTGGAAATCTAACTCGAGGAAGGGAAAAATACACTGAAAAAGAAAAACATGGAAGATTAGTAGATTGTTGCAGAATATATAACGTAAATATTCTGATTTGTTGCCTTTCTGCTTTGGAATACTCAAAGTTAAACAGTCCAATTGTACTGTAACTGCAAATATTGTCAATGTTCATTTGAAAGTGCATTACAGTTCACAGCGGGTCACAGCTCTCCGAATCGACAGGTTTGTTGAAATTCTAGCAGACTTGCCGCTATTGTGATTTTGGAGTGGCCGATGTCCTTGCGCGTCTGCTGGGCCATTGTGCCAGTCTGTGTAGGCACCCGAGCGCCCTCCCCCATCCTGCTCTCATTTGTATTGTGCCATCATCAGCGTACAATCAATCAACTCATCCCCACACTTGTCATTGCACTATCCATATGCTGACTTCTGCTCATTAGAATATTTACATATTCTATAGTCTGCACACTTCAGCTCCAGTGATAAATTGGAACACATCAATTTTACTTGCAGATAATTTGTTGACATTTCCCATGGTATCACCGGGTGAAATCTTTTTTTTTTTTTTTTTTTATGTGCGCTAGATAAAACGTCCAGTAACTTGAAAGGGTTTCACAGGAATACAGTGTTGTATCCTGGGAAATAAAGCTGTAAAATATGGAATATGATTTGTAGTCGGTGCCTGCTGTTCTCTGACCACTACAAAGCAAATTTAGAGAACTTTGATGAAGCCGTGTCTGTGTTTCCTTTGTCTTTATGCCTCTAATGCAAATGCAGCATCCCACGTGTGCACATCAGCTCTCACAAAAAAAGACGTCATATTTTTACCAAAAGTGTCATTGTGGTCCAATGCAACAGATATATTTTAGTTAGTGAATTTAACCTTTGAAAATGAAAGATTCATTTAAAACCCTCACGATGTTCATCGTATATCTTTGTTTGTGTGCGCTTTAGAAATCGTATTATAGGCATTAAATTTCATCAGTCGTTTAATATCCATGTCTTGAAAGATTATGCTACACCAGGTCATTAATAGACCATTGAATTGACTTTTGTAAAGCTTGAGGTTGAGCTTCACTGAATAGTGCTTTCATTCTGATCTGAGCTGTGATTGTGAATGGATGTTCTTACTGAACAATACAGTTCATAAAATCTTTAAAGGGACCCAGTGAACATCTTCAAGAGCAATGAAGCGAATTCATGTTTTCATAGTGAATTGAGATGTTTAGAAACCACCTGGCTGGGAGTTTGGTGAACTGTAATCACTGATCTTCACAGGAACTTCTGCTCCATTAAATGGTCTGGTGTGAAAACATTGTTGGCTTTATGGATAATATTTTACGTAATGCTTCACATATGATATTTCATGCTGTGTAGAGAACACTTCTGTTGGAGAACCATACACATCACATGCCACAAACCTATAGACCTATAAAACGTTCTGGAGAAGATCTGACAGGTTTTTGATGCATTGATACTTGCTCTGTATTTATTGCAATATATGTAGTAAATTCTGCTTGTCTATGAAAATAATGGTTCTGTTTAAAAACCAAACCGTTTCACAGACTAATGCCATTTTAGAACCTTTTTAAGTTCTACTAACAACTTCTTAAAATTATTTTCTGGTCATTTAAAAAAAAAAAACACTGTATAGTGATAATGTAGCGAACTCCGAAACTAACGCTCGAATCAAATGAATCGTTAATTTAGCATTAACAACTTTAAGAACCATATAGCAACCCAAGAACCGTATGGAGCCAAAAACGGTTCTTGATCTGAAGAGCGTTCTTTGCTGAACCTTCATTTCCAAAACTGTAAAGGCGAAATCCAGTGACTGTCACCCATCAATCCCTGCAAACAACACCGTTCCCAGATCCCGCGTCTTACCTTCATTACCGGGAATGCAGAAAGTCCTGAACGCGCCGAGACTGAAGACGCAAATCCAGGCGATGTAACTCCACCGTGAACGCATGCTTATCGACTGAAGAAATGTGCCAAATGAATGAAAGTACTGGACTCACATCAGCACCGAGACGATCCTGAGAGAGTTACGGAGGACATGAGGAGCGCGGAAGGTAGTTGCGCAGGAATAAAAGCACATTTGAACGCAGAGCGTTGAGTGTTGAAGCGCTCCGGTTTAAGAGTCGCGGAGCTGTCAGACACCCACACAACCGACAGCATGAGGAGGAGGAGGAGGAGTAAACGATTACAGCTCTCCAATAGACATCGATGACTGCTCATGACTCCAGACTCATCCAGACTAATGAAGGTGTAAGTCAGACGAATAATGCTAAAAAATGACAGTCGTATATTATATTGATTGTGTTGGATTGATATTACGCTGCAATTTCCCTAATGTGGTTAATGAAGCAACACTTTCTATTAAGCCTGTATGCTATTTAATATACTATACAATCCCATATAATATGCATCTATTGAGGTAAAGAGTATAGACTCGTTAACATTGTATATCCTGTGCATAGACATAGCATCATAAACAAGCTTAATGCATTATAAATCTATAAAGTCCACCTAATTTTAATCACATAATATATCATAACACAATCTCTATCATCTATCTATCTATCTATCTATCTATCCATTCGTCTATCTACAGTATTTATCCATCCATCCATCCACCCACCCTTCAATCGATTTATCTGTTGATCTATCAGTCTATTCATCCATCCATCTTTCTATTGATTTATCTATTGATCTATCAATTTATTCATCTCTCTATCAATCCATCCATCCATCTATTAATTTATCTATTGATCTTTCAATCTATTCATCAGTCTATCTATCCATCCATCCACCCATCCATGGATTTATTGATATATCAATCTTTCCACTCGTCCATCCATCCATCCATCCATCTATTGATTTATCTATTGATCTATCATTCTAGTAATCCATCCAACCATCCATCTACTGATCTGTCCATCCTTCCATCCATCCATTCATCCTTCTATTAATTTATCTATTGATCAATCTATCAATCTATCCATATATCCATATATCAGTCTATCCATCCATCCATCCATCCATCCATCTAATGATCTATTGATCTGTCCATCCATCCATCCATCCTTCTATTGATTATCTATTGATCTATCAATCTAGTAATCCATCCATCCATCTATTGATCTGTCCATCCATCCTTCCATTCATCCTTCTGTTGATTTATCTATTGATCTATCAATCTATTCATTCATCCATCTATCCATGCATCCTTCAATCAATCTATCATCTATCTATCTATCTACATAAAATAACTCAAAATATAAACAGTTGGAATAATGTGCAAAAAAGTTTGTGACATTAATATTGCATTAGATGCGTTACATTAAATGTAAAGAAAAAAAAATCAGGGTTAAAATGTTTTTATTTACAAGTAATGTCTGATAATTTGGCTGATTTACTATGTGACATACATTAAACTATAACTATTCCTTAAAACAACAAGCTTGTGCAACATAAAAAAGGTTTCCAAAAGCAGGTCTGTATTCACAGAGCAAATGTGATTTAAGCTCACATGGCCTTTTTTTCTGTAGCTCTACATTTCACTGCATTCTTAAAATCCAGATTTAAGCCGAAGCAGCACTTCCACCCACAAGATAAATGTGGCTCAACGACTGCAGTTCAATCTCTTTCATCTGCATGATTATACATATTCCCATGCCGTGCCCTCCCGACACATCCCACGCTCCTCAGCGCTTGTCCTCATTCACCAGACACTCAGAGAAATTCAGCAGCCGACATCAGACCCAAGCTCCTCCTGAGTTCAAAACAACAAGCTGAAGAACAGCAGCGAAGGGCTTTGTCTTTAGATGTCAACAAAATCAGGCGATGAAAGAGTTGGCATATACAAACCAATCCATAACACCATTGTCTCGGTTTCACGTGGCATCACAAAATCATGGTCAGGATCTGATACTAAATCTCTCGATCACAATAAAAATAAGGCCCAAACCTCTGCAAAAGTCTTTAAATCTGATTAAATGTATTAAAGACAATCTGTCTAATTTAAGGTGTTCACATCGGGTTTCTGAGCACACCTATGCATTGCTGAGTCATTGATAGGCGGTTGCTGCTGTATAAGCTGCCAAAAGTCACTTCAGAGTCTTAACCCTTCCTTCAAAGTAAGTTTAATTGCATCTTTTGCGATGCTGGAATGGATCTGCCAAGACATGAAAATATCCAATAATGTTAGTGAGGCTTGTCTTAACAAGCTACACAAATGACAAAAAACAAGCTGGAAATAGATGGGTTACAGTACGTATTTGGTTAAAATGCACAAAGCTTTTTTTGTACTGAATGCACAGATTTCCTGCAGGTCTAGTTATATCTCATTTAAAATGAACAAGCTGCCACTTCTAAATGAAAGAGTGAACTGGACTTGTCATGGACTGCAGCGAAGCCCAGGCCTGTGTGATCCTGAAGCAGCAGGGTCTTTGCGGCTGCACTCAGAGGGGAGGCTCGGTTTGGGCAGACACAGCTGAGCTGTCGCTACTGATAATCGTGTCCTGACATTAAAGAGAGCAAGGACTTGGACAAAAGTACAGGAAGAGGAACAGTTTGAGAGTCAGCGCACAGTCTGAGAGCAGCACACTGGTGCATTGTGGGATGCAGAGTGTGACTCAGAAGCCAGTGGGTAGTCATGACTGACAAAATACAAACTATAATACGGTTCGACATAAGAGAGCATTTCACAGAACCGTTTTACACACTAAAAACATTTTGTGATGACATTCTTGTTACAGCTCTCTGAGTGGTCAATCACTGCATTATGCAGTCAAGCATTTTTTTGTTTTTGTATTTATGTCCAGTGCAGACAATAAATGTCTGATAGTTTCATATCTCTCATACAACAATTTTGACTCAAATCAAAATATCATATCCATTCATTTGGTCAGTAGCCATAAATGTGCAGGATAAAAGCACCTCCGTTTCACACCAGGCTGCTGATCAGGGTTTATTATACAATGACTGGCTGATTCTACATTATTTTACATTTAAAACCTGACTATACTGGGTTTTAAGTGTCAGCTAAGACAGAAAAACCCATTTTCATGCACTTTTTCCCATACATTTTATGTCATTTAGTTGCACAATCCACATTCAGTGGCTATCAAGGTAAGTTTGAAATTAGTTTGAGCAAAGTTTTTGGTTTTAAGAAGATGGATTTTTGTTTAGCAGTGATCATCACAATGGTAACTTACTATTCTGGATAAGAGACATGATTAATCAGCTGTGAGCAAAGTGACATATATCTGATGTAATAAAGCCACTCCAAATTAAAGCAGTTCACAATAGTGTTTTAGAGATGAAATTCTCCAGTTTTGCTGCTAATACTTTATTGTATTTATTGGTTACACTTTATTTCAATAGTTAGATATTCTACTGACTATAAGTAACTTTGCAACTACATGTCAGCTAACTCTCCTTAGAGTATAAGTAGACTGTTAGGTTAGGATTAGTGTTAATAATTTGACACATACTTGAAAAGTTACATAGTCAACAGAATGTGAAAAAATAAAGTGTTACCTATCTATTTGATACAATATATTATCCTTATGCCCAGTTTCACAGGCTAAGCTCAAGCCTAGTCCCAGACTAAAATGCATGTTTGAGATGTCTTAACTGAGAGCAACTTGTACCAACATATCGTAAAAGTAAAATATGTCAGTGCCACTGACTTGTAGGAAAATGATCACCAAGCTTTTGGAATTCTTAAGCTTTTAAATGTTTTCTTTGTTAAACTATATACATACATGCATACATACATATATATGTATGTATATGTATATATATATATATATATATATATATATACACACACACACACACACACAAACTCTGTTCATTCAATTGTATTAATATAGTCAGATATTTTCTGTCAGCTGCTTTATCAAACTTTTGTGACAGCAGTTATATTTGTCCTTCTTTGTAAATTAATTTAAATTTGTGATATTTTCAATAATGAGCTCTAAGTCTTCAGCGGAGAAGTAAATTTTGTTGACTCTCTAAGGGGTTATTATTCATATATATATATATATATATATATATTTTTTTTTTTTTTTTTAAGTTTATGTTTAATTTAGGTAACAGAATGTGTTTTTTATGGTTTTAGCTTTAGTTTTAATTAACTATATCTCTCAGATGAGAAGTGAATCAAACTGATGCTCTGCTGCATGCGCTTCAGAGTCATTAATAAACTCTGGATCAAACCCTGAATTGGCAGAGCATTGTTACAGCGAGTGTTGTGAACCTGCTGAACCTGATCGAAACCCGTTTTGATAGTTTTGTCAACTCTAAACCTACTCACAATCACTAATCACAATCCCACAGTCTACTAAACTGGGAGTAAAAGGCCATAATATTTTGATTACTGTATGTACTCGCCACTTTTGTAAACTTGGCAAGTGGCACTGAAGTTCCTAATTGTGCATTTCACTTCAATTGTGTCTCTATTGTCCGAACATGAAGCTCACGGAGTCACTGGTCACTGCCAGAGTTTTTCTCCCTTCTATTCAAAGAGCTTGACAGTGTGACAGTGAAGAATAGCAATGATTGATCACCTCATTGTTACACATGATTTCATTAACAATGAAAACAAAAGCAGTTTGGAAGCTTTCAAAAACCTCCCATTTCCAAGAGTGATTTAGTCTTTAAATGAAGCTGAGAGAATTACTTCATGAAATTACTCTGAAACAAGATTGTTGGTTGTCCATGTAAAAGTCGCTGCCATCGTTCTAGGCTGTTTGTGGTTTCCAGAGCGTTGCTATAGAGTTCTGAGTGATTTTTGAATGCTGCTATGCAGTTGCTAGGATGTTATGAGCAGTTTCTGAAGCATTGCTGAGGGATTGGTTGCTGGACTGAAGGGCCTGTTCACACCATAAATGCTAACTTTATAGATAAGTTTAATCGTAACTATATTAGCATTCTTGGCGTAAACATACCTTAAGAGTAAACTATGGAAGCATTTCCAACTGTTTCCAACATGGAATTATATCTGAGTTACAGAGTAAACTGAGTTCATCCGAAAACTCTAAGTTCTCAAAATTTTGAGTATACATATCACAATCTCAAATTTAAATCTTAAAATTTTGAGTTTATATCTCACAATTTCGAGTTAAAATCTCACAATTCCAAATTTGTCTCACAATTCTGAGTTTATATTTCAAAATTCCAAGTTTACATCTCACAATTTCAAGTTTATATCTCACAATTATGAGTTTAAATCTCACAATTTTAAGTTTTATCCAACAATTCCAAGTTTATATCTCAAAATTCCAAGTTTACATCTCATAATTCCAACTTTGTATCTGACAATTTTAAGTTTGAATCCCACAATTCCAAATATATATCTAACAATTTTGAGTTTAAATCTCACAATTCCAAGTTTATATCTTACAATTTTGAGTTTATATCTAACAATTCTCATTTGAGTAAAAAATGAAAATCCCCATTTTAAATACTTGCATTATTTTCTTAGCATGTACATTTAGTTTCCCATATTTTTCTTGTTCCTGCTCCCCACAATGAGCTCAAGAGAGTCTCTCCTTAGAGAAAACATCCCTGAGTAACAGTGATGCTTGCCTTATCGCTAATAAGCCTTACAACAAAAATCTCCTTACAAATTTCCTTACAAAATTAAATATTTAGTGCTTATAATATTTAGTACAGCCAATGACCAAGTCTTTACATACATCTCAATATAAACTGAAAGAGATATTGAGAGTAATCCATCGCAGCATGTTTTTAAGCCGGTCCTTGAGCATGTTGGAGGCTCCTGAGGTAACACTGTGAAACTCAAGCATATGGTGAGTGTGTGAGCTGCATACGAGCTGCTACAGAGAAGAAACAGACCAGACGTCTGCTACACCGCGTCACTGTATGACACCACTGCCAGCTGCAATTCACTCGCATCCAAAGATGTTATTTCCATCTCATATGCTAATTCTGAATGCATACTTTTTATTATTTAATTGCAGAACTTGATTCTTCATTACAAGTTAACCCCGGGTGCTCTGCTATCAAATGCAATTTGGAAAATCCCACTTGCTGTCGGGATTGTGGGTGAAAGGCTTAACCCCCTATGGTGAGTTTCGGCTGAGATCTTCCTATGACGTTATAAAACACCAATGCTATCAAACTAGTCATGACTGAATATTTGTGCTATTAGATTTCTTCTATTCAGTACACGGTGCAGCAAAAAAAAAAAAAAAAAATCTATTGTCAATAGCATGATCTATGAAGCAAACCAAGCAGCTTTCAACACAGTGGTCAACACAGCAAATCTGCATGACTAACATCAAACCCCTTGCAAAATATGCATGGAGAAGTCTTTTGCCCTCATAAAATTTTCAGTTGCATGAACTACTACCGAATCGACTGGATTGTGCCTTCAATTTTGCCTCCAAACAACATTGGTCCTACCATGGATATGGATCTCAGCAGAAACCCCCACTTTCATAAAGTACTGCAAAGGATGTAATGAAGACAATCTGTGTATATCGTTCGATATATCCATGCGCATTTCGTCAGTAAAGCCGGTTCTTTGATTAGCGGGAAATCTCCATCACCTGTTTTGAAATAGAGCGCCAGTTAATACACAGAGCCGTAGATCACTGACAAGCTACGCCAATTAATCACCCGCGAAAATGAACGCGGTATTGCGTAGCTTGTCAGTGATCTACGGCTCTGTGTATTACCTGGCGCTCTATTTCAAAACAGGTGATGGAGATTTTCCGCTAATCAAAGAACCGGCTTTACTGACGAAATGCGCAAAATATCGAACGATATATATCGCCCAGCCCTATTTTACATACATTGGTGGTATATTTTGTTTGGATTGGTACCTGGTGCATTTTTTTTAACCGCATAATGCTTACAATCACCAGTCCGCAGTAGTTTTCTTGTAGTCCAATAATCTTTGTTTTATTTGCAACTTCGAAAACTAATTTTCACAGCTGTTGTTGACAAAGCTAGACTGAAGAAATTCAAACCGACAAGCTCAGCCAGCTGTCCTATCTATGAAAGTCTATTGTGATCTCTTCTACTGCCATATTTTTAAATAAAATATTAAGTTGCAGATAACACACTCTCATGCCAGTTTACAAGTATATATGTTTTGTGAAATGGTGGGGAATAAGTGCATTTGAAGTCGAAGGATCTCATTAATATGTTTTTGGATGACCTGCTCATCCCATACTGAGAGGTAGGTGTACATGTGGACTTGCTTACTTTTATTCTCAAAATCAAATGTTTTCATACAAATCAAATCGTATGCATTCACACAAAATTGACAAATTTTATAATATGTGACCCTGGACCACAAAACCAGTCTTAAGTCGCTGGGGTATATTTGTAGCAATAGCCAAAAATAAATTGTATGGGTCAAAATTATTGATTTTTCTTTTATGCCAAAAATCATTAGGATATTAAATAAAGATCATGTTCTATGAAGATATTTTGTAAATTTCCTACTGTAAATATATCAAAACTTCATTTTTGATTAGTAATATGCATTGCTAAGAACTTCATTTGGACAACTTTAAAGGTGATTTTCTCAATATTTTGATTGTTTTGCACCCTCAGATTCCAGATATTCAAATAGTTGTATCTCGGCCAAAATTTGTTTATTCAGCTTTCAGATGATGTATAAATCTCAATTTCGAAAAATTGACCCTTATGACTGGTTTGTGGTCCAAGTTCTCGTATATGTGTTTTTCTTAGGAGATCAAGTTGTTATAGAGGCTGTTGGAGTTATAAAGGTATTGTAGTAACGCAAACTGAACAAATAACTTACAATTACTTATATTACTAGATTTTGTTTAGTTATTCAAATCAAAAGTTACATTTTTGGTACGAAGTATTCATTTTGCTAGTATGAAGGTGCATAACATTTACCGTGGCTCAGTGAAATCTTGCAGGTAAAATCCTGTCATTTAAGTGGGAATCTGCTCATTTGAGAGGAACAAATGTTCCCCATGCAGATTTCGCAACAGGTTCAGTGTTGACGTGACTCATTCACATGATTTTGCCACATTGACCAACAAAACCTGTTTGGTTTGACAGTGACTTCTGTGTGAGCAGTTCTTCATACACTGCTACACTATTGACAATAGACAATGCACTTTTTTACCTGCAAAAAATAATTTAAATATCGCTCACCTTAACATTTCCAGTAATAAGCTTTTTTTTTTTTTTCTAACAAGTACCATAGTGCAACTGAAAATTGTATGTATATATATATATATATATATATATATATATATAAATGCTTTAATGTAGTTTAACAACTTTATAAGTACTGTGGATTCGAATGTGAAAATCCCCAAAACTGCCAGGCACACATTTGATATCAGGGTCATTCAGAGCTTCCTTATTCTGAAAGAATGCCACAAAGACATTCTGTCTTCAATTAAAATCATCATAAACAACATGTGTAGGGTGGAAATGAATAATAGATGTAGACAGCACTCAGTGTGTTACCTTTGAACCAGTGGCTGTGAATAATCATATATGACACACATACGCATTTTGTCGCAAATACACCATGAAATTCTGTGTGCGGTGTGCAGGAATTGTTGCATCATTATACATATTAGATTTTCAAAATGTAGCTATAAAGTTCATTCATCACGGATATGAGCAGATATTTGCATATTATCCCAATCTATCAACTGATAATTACTCAGAGACGCGTCTGGGGTTGCTGGTAAATGCTGAGGAGGGTTGGTTTGGGCCATGAACTGCCAGACCCAGCTGTATGAATCACAAATCTTCTTAGTCCAAAGGGAGGGGGAGGAGACCGGTGGGCCGTTAAAAAGGCAAGCCCGTCTGTTAGTGTGTGTGAGTACTGTACGTCTCACACAGAAACATCTCTGTCCCCATAGTACACCGCAAAGCATCTGACTCTTTGACAGTGGCCCTAGGTTCTGGGCTGCAAAGACAGACCACCATCATTTGGAGCCGGGTTACAGTGGTTGGTCTGTGTTTTCCTGCTAGATAACCTGAGGTTGCACATGCGTATGACTCTTCTAATCACACGACCCACAACACTGATTGGACCTCAGGGATTTGGGAACATGAGGAGACTTGATGAGCTGATGAGCCTATTCATCACTTGCTTTGCATAACGGTTCAGCCTGTCAAAATACTTACAATGTCATTAGTGGCATATGGATTATGAAGTACCGCTGGCTTTACACCTGGTTGGGACTATAAACAAGGAACTCATTGATGTTATAACTGTTTATAACTATGTAATAAATGTATTATTAATATTGTATAATAATTATATTGGTGTTTATATTAATATACTATTTTATTAAATCCAAGACACATAAAAATGTACTTTTAATATTGCTTCAAAAATACATTAAAAAGCATATTTCATGTAAATTATATGCTACTTTTAATTAATAGTCACCTTCTTTTTATTATTATGCCTACGTTCGAAATGGCTGTGTGTACTTCTGCTTACTGCATATTGTATTTTATGTTAAGCTGTGTATTAAAAAAAAAAAGTTGCAACATTTCAAACAATAGTATGATGTCCTTAGCATGACATATGACATCACCACATTGTATGTTTGATTCAACAATTTAAAAATATAGGGAAAAAAGTATTGCAGTTATTTATAAGTAATATTTAATTATGAAATTTAATTTAAAATTTTAAATAAAATGATTTAATTTAAATGTAATAAAATAGCTTTTTTTATTATTACTACTACTATTATTATTATTATTAGTAGTAGTAGTAGTAGTAGTAGTAGTATGGATAATAATAATAATAATAATAATAATAATAAACACCTTACAGTAAGGTCTCATTAGTTAATGTTGGTTGATGCATTAATGAATATTATCTAAAAATGAGCAATATATAATATAGCTGTTACATTATTTTTTAATGTTAGTTACTAAAGAATACAAATATTCACTGTTAATTTAAGGGACAACTGGAATATTTTAGTTGACTAAACTAAAAAAAAAAATAAAAAATCAGAGGTGTAACAAATTTTAAGCTGAAACAACATTTTTTTTTTTTTTACAATGATTACAGCAGTTAGCTACAGCCCCCAAATTCGGCATTCATGGAGTGCAGATATTTGCCCCAAACACAATGAAATATTTTACTTTTGTGAAACTTTGCTTGTTTTTCTCTGGTTGAGTCTGCGTGCTGCTTGATGACACACAATATTTCATAAATAGGCTTCTTATACAGTAAAAACTTAACTTAAAAAAAAAAATTGAGGAAACCTGTTGCCTTAAAATTATTAAGTAATTAATAATAATAAAAAACGTATAAGTTAAGTGAATTGTCAAGTTCACTTAACTTTTTTAAAAATTATTATTTACTTAATAATTTTAAGGCAATGGGTTTCCTCATTTTTTTTTTTTTTAAGTTAAGTCAACTTATCACTTTTTACAGTGAAATGTAATCTATGTAACAAAGTCACTGTATGATAAAGTGTTGCCAAAATTTGCAAATTTAAAAATGATAATAAAAATGATAAAGAAAACAAGTCAACAAACAAATCTATGAGCGAATGTCCTTCCGAAATTAAATATTACATAATATTATCAAACATCATATATCTTATCTTTTACACTATGTCCAGTAAGTCATCATTTGTTTCATCATTTTACATGATTATGTAATTTTTGTAATACATCCTTTTTTAGCATCTACTAATTAAAAAAAAAAAAAAAAAAGCCAACTAAGAGATTATTTCAAATGATATGTAAAATGCCATGTGCATGCTGCGTAATTGCTATTTTTGTGACACTGGCAAAGGATCTGGCTGCACTTGGCAGGGCAAGGGCAATTAAAACTTGAAAGGGCAGAAAGAAATAGAGTTTGAAAAAAAATGCCATGGTTTCCTCCTGCCAAAGCCTGCCACATCTAGTTAACAGCTGAGCTAAAATAGCTTTGTTAGGTGTTTTTTTACCCCAAAGAGACAGCTCATCAGTGCAGGCATTTATGAAACTGGGGGAAGCTGCAGACTGCTCTGTGAGGAAAAAAGACAATGCTCCCCAGTCTATAACAATGCACAGCCTCATCTCCATAATCCCCCTCGTCCCGATCGCAGGAAGAGAGAGAGGAAGAGTTACGCGCACGCACGCACGCACGCAGACCCGGCCGGCTGTGTCATCGCTGACAGCTTTATTAAAAGCGAAGGGCTGAATTGCTGTGTGTTCACCAGCTTTGCCATTTGGACTAGCAGAGAATTGTGGGAGTGTGATGCCAATTGACCCCGATGCACACACAGGACATCAAAGGCGTTTTCTCCCCATGCGACCGCCGGCTTTCACAGTGAAGTGATTAGCCTGCCGCAGACGGCCGAATCCTGTTACACACATCTAAAGTTCAGCTGCAGGCCTCGGAAAATTAGATCGACTTTATTGTGCGTGGAATGAGTTATTTGGTGCAGGACATTAAACAATATGGACGGAAAAATTGAGGTTCATTTTTTATTTTATGTTATAGGGCAGTATTTTGTAATTGTTGAATACGCATATAGTCGTGCCGCGAGTTAACCTAAGGATGACTTAGTTATACAGTTATACTTGGGTTATAAAGTGGGCTAGAATCAAGTATTTTAACCCAATAAAGCCTATACTGTATCATACTTCACGCACAGAGCCTCTAAATTATCAACATGATCAAAACCAAAAAAAGACTAAATCTGTTGTACAATCTGTTTGCACTACATACCTTCTGTCATCTATTTGATAGTTTATAATTTCTTCGCAAAAAGGCCTTTAACTCTTAAAGTGTCGTTGTATCTTCAGGTCATGCTTTTTTGCTGTGATTTTTTTTACGGATTTTTATGAAGTAAACATAAGAACTTTTATATTGTTAGTAATATTTCAAGATGAACAGCTACTGGACTGAAGCAGCTTAGGTTTACTTAATTATCCATGCATGATTTTTCAGAAAAAAAATCATGTTAAAAGGTAAATATCAAATATAATTGAGGGACATTTGTCATCACTGTATCAATACTGCATCACTGTTAATCATATGTTTTGAAACAGCACAGCTAACCATGTAAATACCTTCTCACTAAGACATACCTGTATAGAGTGACAACTGATATTTATATGCATGTTATGCAAATGTATAAAAATATAATCTTACTTTTTGCCCATGCAAATATCAGCATCTGCACCAAATTGCATATTTTTGCCCATTTTGCACCTCTGAATATTTTTTTTCCTATTAATGTATGAGCTCAATATTCTCACTATATTATACAATATGAATAACAATAAAAATAAATAATAAAAATAAAATTATTTATTTAAAGATTTTGTCTAATTTGTTTATTCAAAATAATAATAATAATAATAAAATTAAATTAACTAATTAAATTAATTCCTTTTATCATAGTTATAGATTTTAATATTATTTTATCTTTTTTTTTTTTTTTACGTTTTACATCTTTTTTAATAGGTAACAATGTTGTAAATCTAATTTTTCTGAGCCTTTTTTTTGGCAATAACTGTAACTGAATAATTAAGCTCTTTATTTATTTATTTATTTATTTATAATGCCATTTGATAAAATTTTCTTATCTAATGGTATCTGAATTTTTTATTTATTTTTTTGCCACACCATAATTTGCACAGAACGGTTATAATGCTTCAGTTGTTCTGTAACGAATGGAAATGGGATGAAATTCTTCCTTGAAGTCCAATGAGGCGTGCAAATGATAACCAGACTCTGTGCACTTCTGTAGACGCATATGAAAAAGGTCAGGATCTGCATTCATTAAGCATCTTAACAGGACAGCTGATTTATGATTAGACATCCATACATATTATATCCACTATTAGAAAAAAAAACTACAAGTGATCCTGAAAGAGCTTGTCTACAGTGAGCTTGTTATATGGCTCTTTGCATCTGTCTATCATCACAGGTGTGTGATTGCATCATGCTCTAATGTGCTAATGACCATACAGACTTCTTATCTGACAAATACCTCTGGAAATCTCAGACAGCGAGCTCAACTTGTGCCTTCAAATCATCCATTACCTCATAGTGTATCATTAGGGAGGGGTGTTTTCTTTCTGAAGGGCTCTCTGACCTCTAAAGTAGACATGGTGATAAATGGAGCTTTAGGAGGAAATTTTGAACTTGTCCTCAAAAAAAAAAAAAGATTACAAAGAGCAAAAATTGCTTTGGTGTGCCACAGAATAAAAAAGGTAAGCAGAAATCAGCTTTATAGGCTTATCAGAACAGATAAAGTCTATTTTACCTTATAATATGTTTATGAATATAAATATATAATTTTGTAATGAGATACACAGGCAGTTACAGTAAAAGTGGGCTCTCCACTTTGCAATGCGACCGTATCCATTTCAAGGGACTAATTTGTTTATGAAAACAATTATTTCATCATATAATATACTCCCGGTCATCAGACAGTCTGAGTGCATGTCGATATGGAGACGATTGTTATCATCTTGTAAACGTTATAAAAGTAATCTGATCATGACAAACTGATACTTCCTTTGTTTTTATGGCTTTGTTTTCTGGGAGGCGCTGCAAACACCATGTACCACACAAACAAGGTTGGACTATTAAGATCTTGTAGACCGTATCATATTTGAGAAGATAATACAAATGGTTTCACTGTAAAATGCTGTAAAACTATATAACAGCGGTCATTAGAACTTTACTGTGAGTACAGCGACTATAAAGATAAACACTGTTGTTCCAAAGGTACTTTTAATGAAGAATTATTTTATACTTTATTTGATTAAAGTCTAACAGTAATATTTTGATATATTATTAAATTTAAAAATAACTGTTTTCTATTGTAAAATATGTTAAAATGTAACAATACATTGTATGAGGCATGAATGAATTTTAATGCACTAAAACTACTTAAAAATAATTACATGAACACTTAAAATAATACAATAGCTTTGAGTGAGTGACAGACCAGACCAGTCTCTTATGCTCACCAAGGCATCATTTATATGATAAAAAACAGCAATATTGTAAAATATTATTACAATTTAAAAGAACTGCATTTTATGTGAGTATATATTAAAATGTAATTTATTTCTGCAATGCAAAGCTGCATTTTCAGCATCATTACTCCAGTCTTCAGTGTCACATGATCCTTCAGAAATCATTCTGATATGCTGATTTGCTGCTCAAGAATCAATGTTAATAGTTTTGTGTAAAATCTGGCCTTTTTTTCAGGATTCCCTGATGAACAGAAAGTTCAAAAGATCAGAAATTTAAGTTATACATTTTTATTGTTTATAATTTGAAAGGTATAAACTTGCAATTCTGAGAAGAAAAATCAGAACTGTGCTATATATTTGTTGTTTTTACCACCGTGGAATTAAAAATAAAAAAGGTAATTGTGACTTTTCATTCCACAATTCTGAAAAAAAAAAAAAATCTGATAAATGTCATAATATCCTTTCAAATTAATTAATTTATTTGTTTGTTTGCGTTATCCCATGCTGAAAACTAGCTTCCATACTTTACTGTCACCTATAATTAATTTAATGCATGCTTGCTGAATAAAAATATACATATATACATCACATTCAGTCACCAAAATTACATGACACCATATTAAAGTACTATACTTTTTATTGAAGTTCTGGCGAACAATGTTTTATTGAAGGTTTTCTTGAGGGGAAATCCACCGAACCTTTATTTTGAAATACTGACTCATAAGATTATACTGTCACACTCCAACAACTGTTCATAATTGGATATTTTACAAGCAACATGATACAATTGTCATAGTAAACATAAACCAGACATGGGACACTATATCGCAGAACACATGCGATATGTGATGCCATGTTGTCCTGTGCAAAGGCTGAACTATGTCTGAATCACAATAACAGCACATGCAATATAGATAAGAATGAAAACGTCCCGATCCTTTCTATTAATGAGGTGAAGGAAAGAACAAAACAACACTCCCTGACAACAAAGTCCAGGTGTGCTAACAATAGACCACACATGGGAAAGTGTAAACATTGTGTTTCTTCCCAACAATCAGGCAGACTAATCTCAAGTGTTTCTCACCTGTGAAACACATTTCTTCACTTTCATTGGCAGAGAGCGTATTCCTAAGGGCAGTTCCTGTGGACTCTGAACCCCTGGGAACGGCTGCACTCCACTGAGTGTTTGTCAGACAGAGACAAAGAGAGAGAGAGAGAGAGAGAGAGAGAGAGAGAGAGAGAGAGAGAGAGAGAGAATTTTTTTTTTTTTTTTT
>JAFVLL020007453.1:0-17323 GCA_021397915.2 Tor tambroides
TGGCTGTCCGTGGTCTAGGTTCGAATACCACCTCTCATTTAGTCTGGGAATCAGCTCCACTGACTCTAAAAGTGTCACGTTTTTTGCGTGTCATTGTGGGATTGGCTTTTGCCAGTGGTGCAAGTGCTGGTTTGTCAGCTCCACCCCTGTCTAACTGGACCAGAAGTGATGTACAGAAGACAAGGATAAATTGAATTTTTCCTTTTTCTGATTGTCTTCACGCTGGTCAATCAGTGGTGGAGGAACAACTGATTATGGTTGTTTGGGTGATATATGTGACCGAGCTGAGAGGTTGCCACTTTCTTCTCCCCAGGGGTCCAGTGCACCTGGTACCTTCAAAGGTTCCATGAAGGTTGGCAGTGTGTGTGAGACACTATCTGAGAAGGCTGCATTTCATTACCTGCACACATTTTGTAGGGCTAGGGAGATGGCAAAGAAAGCTGGTCATGATGTGGTCACTTGTCTTAAGCTCAGCATGTCAGTACACAAGCTGTGGTACTTCCCAGAATTCAAACTCTGGAGCATTCAGAACAATGAGAAAGTGACATGGTCTCGCAAGGATTTTTGGGAGCTTGTTGATGAAGTGGAAGCACCGTCAAATGAGGCCAGGGCTGCAGATATGATCGGTGACATTTGCATGGAACGAGTTGGAACGAGAAAATCTGTAATTTTCCAGAAATTCTGAAAAGTACATGGAGCATGGTATGCCGTAGCTTTGTCATGTACTGAGGAGGCTGCCAAGCAGTTTGGAGCCAAAGTCAGTACTGAAGATCGCTACGTTTGTGAGCTGCATTGCGATGTTGCAGAATGGTGACTTTGTTAATTGTCAACAGCTACTCCCTGTTACTGTATGGCAAACTAACTTCTTTATATCTACTACATACTACCACTACTGACTTAATTGAATATTTTTATATGTACAACATACTTACTACTACTAACCATGAACCTACTATGTACTGCATACCTACAACATACAACTTGCCCTACTTCAACGTTCATGTGCATTTCTTACATATATCATGTCTCATATCTCATTTCATGCATCTACCCTGCCTACATCCAGCATCATCTGCATTCATTTTTTTTTTTTTTTTTTTTTAAAGCAGTGTATGTCCTTGCTGCCACATTTAATCTCCAGCATTCTTGTAAGTACTTCCCATAAGCTTCCTAGACTGGTAGCTCGCCACTGACATCCACCAACCCAAGCTCCAAACTACTCCACCTAATAGAAGTGTTGTCTGGCAAATAGCTAGGGAATTTTCACTTGATGACCTACACATCTGCCCCCTCATTCATTGCAACAACCTCTTCAACAGGTTCCTCAACATCCTCTGGTACAGAGCTCTCTTTGGTTTTGATCCTTTAGGACTTGGATCAACCTTGACTTCCAACTTGTGTGGAATTGTCTCATGGACACACCACAACCTCACACACACAACAGAAATCTGGAGAGCACCTGCAAGCTCTGCAGTCTTGCCTGACTCAAATATGCTGTATCAGTTTATCAATTTAACATATATAATATATAAATTCAGGCTCATTTCTCTGCCTTTTGAAGGTACAACATTCCATTCAGTGTTGCTGTTCATTTTTGCTCTGTGGTTCGCTCTGAATTTCCATTCTCCGGATCCCCTGGCTGGAATCCTTCCTGATAGTGGCATCAACATTTCCTCTTGTGTTCCTGTTTCTGTCATGACTAGCACTGTGAGGAGCGAGGAACGAGGAGCAAGGAACAAGGAGACGCAGGAGAATTCACTGGAACAATCTTTATTCATCCAACACAGGGTAGACAGGAGTCACGCACGGAGCACATGACGTATAACAGCCGACATGAAGACAGGGAAACAGAGGGCTTATAAACAGAAGCAAATCAATCGAGGAATAACAGAAACAGGTGAGGAGTAATTAAACACGGCTAGAAACAAATCAGGGAAACAAAATAGGAACAGAAAAACCAAATAAGGACATGGAGGCACTGGGAGCATGTGGAAACACAAGACACAGGGACAACAGTCTGACATCATGCCCCCCTCCGGAAGGTGCGTCCTCGCGCTGTACAACTCAGGAGGACATGGCAGGTCAGGGAACTCAGAAGGCCATGGTGGGTCAGGGAACTCGGGAGGCCATGGCGGTGCAGGGAGCTCGGGCGACCATGGCGGAGAAGGAGCCATACTACCCCCTCCCCAAAAAATACTTGGGGAAACTTACAGGGCTTAACTGGGGTTCAGGAGCCCTCCCTGGGCTTGACGGGGAATCAGGAGCCCTCCCTAGGCTTGACGGGGGATCAGGAGCCCTTCCTGGGCTTGACGGGGGATCAGGAGCCCTCCCTGGGCTTAACGGGGAATCAGGAGCCCTCCGTGGGCTAAATTCGGGAACAGGAGTCATCACTGGGTTTAACTCGGGAACAGGAGCCCTCACTGGGCTTAACTCGGGAACAGGAGCCCTTCCTGGGCTTAACAGGGAAACAGGAGCCCTTCGTGGGCTTAACTCGGGAACAGGAGCCCTTCATGGGCTTAACTCGGCAACAGAAGCCCTTCCTGGGCTTAACAGGGAATCAGGAGCCCTTCCTGGGCTTAACTTGGGAACAGGGAAGTGCCTACGAGGAGCTGGCACTGGAGGGTGCTCTGGAGGATCAGTCACAGCCAAGCGCCTTTGAGGAGCAGCCAGTGGAATGTGTGCTGGGCTGGAGTGAGCCGCAGATGTCGGGTGGCTTGAGGGAGCCACGGACAGCGGCGGGCTTGAGGGAGCCGCAGACGGCAGACTTGAGGGAGCCACGGACGGCGGCGGGCTTGAGAAAGCCACGGACGGTGGGTTGGCTTTACCCGCGGACGGTGGACTTGAGGGAGCCGTGGACGGCGGCGGGCTTGAGAGAGACGCAGACGGCGGGTTGTCTTTCCCCACGGATGGCAGACTTGAGAGAGCCGTGGATGGCGGTGGGCTTGAGGGAACTGCGGACGGCGGTGGGCTTGGGAGAGCCACGGACGGCGGGCGTGCTTGGGAGAGCCGCGGACGGCGAACTTGAGGGAGCCGCAAACGGCGGTGGGCTTGAGGGAGCCGCGGACGGTGGCCTTGACTTCGCCGCGGATGGCTTTTCTGGGCTGAGGATGAGGGTGGAGCTAAGGAGGATACAGGAGCCTTTGGGGTTGGGCAGGTGGTAGGAGCCGTTGGTGAGGTATGTGGAGGTTCTCGGCGTGGGGTGAGCTGGGGAGACGTGGCACGTTCCAGTGGGGGCTGGACGACGAGACTTGGAAGTTTCTCTTACCACTTCTACTTCCAAATCAGAACAATTGAGGAAGAGGACAAGATTAATCAGCTCGATCAGGGGAAAATCACACACGGGAAGATCGCAGCGGATTGTCTCATCATCCAACCCCAGCTGGAAGCATGCACCTAGAGCGGCGTCGTGCCAGCTCACCCGGTTAGAGAGCTCGAGAAAATCCTCCACATATCGCTCCAACCTCCGACCTCCCTGCCGCAAACCCCACAACACGTCCTCAGCTGCCGTCATTTTGTTTGGTCGGCTGTTCTGTCATGACTAGCACTGTGAGGAGCGAGGAATGAGGAGCAAGGAATGAGGAGACGCAGGAGAATTCACTGGAACAATCTTTATTCATCCAACATGGGGTAGACAGGAGTCACACACGGAGCACATGACGTAATACAGCCGACGTGAAGACAGGGAAACAGAGGGCTTATAAACAGAAGCAAATCAATCGAGGAATAACAGAAACAGGTGAGGAGTAATTAAACACGGCTGGAAACAAATCAGGGAAACAAAATCAGAACAGGAAAACCAAATAAGGACATGGAGACACTGGGAGCACGTGGAAACACAAGACACAGGGACAACAGTCTGACAGTTTCCGTGTGTCACTTAATTAATTATTGTTATCGCCACAACTGATTCCTCCTCTTTTGCCTACCTGACATGAGTAATGACATTATTGTCTTTGCATAGCTGCTTTGTAGAAGAATTTAAATTTGTCTCATATTTAAAAACGTATCATTGATTCTGTTAATTTTCTTTTTATTACTTTAAAGCTGCTTTGAGACAATCTGTATTGTTTAAAGCACTATATAAGAAAAGGTGACTTGGCTTGACAATGAAATGATCCTGTGTGTTATTTTATCTTGGATGTCATAAGCAACCTATAAAAAATTGGGCCCGGGTCCATTCAGAATTTGCGTTGAGGTAATAAATCAGTACTAAATGCATGCAAAATTGATTGATTTTAAATACATACACACACTTCTCCAAATTCTGTACAGGGATTATTGACTATATCACAGATTAGGTCATGCAGCCAAAATAGAAAAATTCGATTGAAAATCCAAAATAGACATCAAACATGACCACTATGTCTCTATGGAGAACCAAAACAAACTTTCCTGGGTGAAACATCTGTTTATTCCATGTGCCCCTGGCTGTGCATTATTTGAATGTCTGTTATGAATGGGGATTGTGTGTGTTTTCTGCAGACAGCAGGCAGAAAATAACCTGTTCTCCTGACTTTTTCTTGTTTGTAGCATGTCTGTGTTTTCCATTATCTCACAGATATTTCCTAAACACTTTCCTCTAGAGCATGGCCTAACACTTCAGAAGGGTTATAGTCTAACATTTCTTATAAGCAAAGCACTTGAGCAGATAAAAAAGAAAAAAAAAAAATAGCAGTAGCCATTGTAGTATGTGTGACACATATATTTTATTTTATATTTTATAATATTGGTGTAAAATTGCACATTTATACCATCAAACGTTAACATCTAACTTTTTTAGTGGCCTGACACTGAACTATGACAGTTAAGTACACTTAAATATACTGAAAAGACATACCACTAAATAATTGCTTTTATTATGTCCTGTGATGTGTATGTCTGGGATCCATTTAAGATATATGTCTTAGACGCACAGCCAAAGTAGCATGTCCTACTCAGAAAGAACTGAATAAGCCAGTTCAACCAGCTGTCGAAGTCTGTCGAGGATTACCAAGCATTCTGACGATTGAGTTGCTGATATTATGCTTGTCTGTGTGTCACCAAGGACTTGAATGAGCCTGATGCGCAATGCAAGTTTCTTTAATAATAAACAAACCATCCTTGAAATATGCTTATTAGTAGATTTATTAAATAGGCCTACATTTTTATTTTCAAGCATGGAAATTTACACAAATTTTTTTTTTTTTTTTTTTGGAGCATGGAGATTATATTTTAAGTTGTTAAGATAAATCAATGAGTTTACAAAACCGGTTTGTTCTTTCTACATACTTTAGACATGTGGAACATATCTGTGTTTGTGCATCAATGTCTGTAACGCGCGTAAGTGCAAAACTTTTAGGAAATTCTTCCAAGATGTATGCTACTATATTGGTCTGTCGTATCTGACCTGAAGGATCAGCGAATGAAACTGTGACCACATTAACTTAAATGAATGAAAGGCAAAAATCAGCAATATGCGTTCACACAAATAACTTTATAACATGACACAAATAACATGATACTGAGTTGTTAGAAAAGAAATGCATATTATTGCACCAAAGAATCATTTTTTTGGACAGGTTCTCGAACCGAAAAGAACTGGTTTGCCAAAATGAATCAGACTTCGCATCACTCGTAATTTTTCCATGTTAATTAGCATTTTTGTCCTAACCAGCCACAACAGTGACACACAATGTGCAACAGTGGATTTTATTGTGCAGTTTCTCTAAGTGCAGTGCACTTGCAGAGAGAGACCACCCATACACTCCTCTGATGGGTTCTTCTGATTTTTGATTGATTTTGTCGCATCTAGTGTGGATAGACAAATTGCTTGTCGCTGGAATCTGATTGCATCTTATCTGGTTAGGAAACGGTGGTAGGTGAATGATAAACAAATAGTAAGTGCATAGAACATGATATTTCCCTTGTAATGTCACTGAAAATGGAAGTGCCCTTCCTACTGGTCAAACAGAAGCTTTAAATATGGCAGCTTTCTCGGGGCACAGGTTTGGCTGGTGAGAGGTGGACCACAATGCGACAATGCAAGTACAGTGTTGAGTAAATGTGTGTATGTTTAGTTACATATATGAATCTGTTTATATTTGTAAAGGAACTGGTGTCCCTTCTGTTGATGTTAAACTGTATAACTGAATATTAAACATTTAGATGAAATAAAATAGAAAATTAAATTCATACAAAACTAAACAGAGGACCATACTACAATATTATAACATCTACAATATTTTGCTGGCCTTAAGATTGTGTATGTGTGACAGAGAGAGTAATGGTGGAAACTGTTTATGTGTGCACATGCGCTTCAGCAATCCTTTCAAAATAAAAGTCATAGGTTGCAGCCAGTCTGTGACAATCATTATTATTAGACTAAAAATATTGCATCATCATAACTAGAAAAGTAATGCTACAACTTTTGCCTGTTAGTAATTCGTGTGTTTTTTGAACATGCTTTGCTGATTTGAAACAACAAACTGTACAGTGATATCAGACACTGAGTATTTGCATATAAAGTATACTTTGGGCTTAGGTGGGCTGTTCTTGGCAAATATAAGTTGCAAACTGGATCAGACCTTATGCTAATGGTCAGAAGTCAGGCTTTGTGACTATGTGACCGTTTATTCCTGGAATAGAATAGAAAAGAATGCATTGATGTTCTCGATCAGTTATTTTGGTTGTCTTAAAAACAACCTTTTTTCAAATGAATGTATCCAAACCACTGTGTGTGAGCCTGAACTTTTATTCTGAAACAGTGAGGGTGTTTTAACAGCAGAGCTGTTCATTAGCGGAGGCTCTTACATGCTTGACTCTGAAACCTGAAACCAAGGGAGGGGAGAGGAACAGAGGGAGAAAGAGAGACTTTCTCTTTTGAGTACAGTAAATTTAAAGAGAGAGGGAAAGGGTGCTGAATGTGTAAAGAATGCAAGAGGTTTGGGACAGGGAGAAATTGAGGGGAGTATGCAGAGAGAGGGAGAGAGAGAGGCGGGAGAGAGAGAGAGAGAGGGAAAATGTGAGTCAGGAGGGAGGGAAGTAAAGAGAAGAGGTGATGTCAAAGCAGTTGAGCTCAGAGAGTAAACAGAGCTTAAGACTGCAGCATGTGTTTATCTGTACAGCTGAAGGGGCGCAGCCAGCGGGCAGGCCACATTCTCTTCTCAAACCACATCTCTGTACCCTGCAGTACCCTACTCATCATCTTCCTCCTGTCAGCTCAGGGGACAGCCTGGCCATATGGTAGGTCTGATTAATTTGCTTTCAACAAGAGTCACACTCTTTTGTTGTCTGAGAGTCGGTGTCAACTGGACTGTCCCTTACACACTGTCTCTCTCTCTCTCTCTCTTTTTTTTATTTTAATTTTTTTAACAAATGCTTAACGTATAGGAACTGTACTGGTCTTTATTTGTTTCACATTACAGTAATTAATTGTAAAGTTTTAGTGATGTTCTTAAAAAACAAAGCAAAACAATACTCTCCCATCTGAGTTAATGGAATGTGAAATGTGAAAACTTTTTGAGGGGGTTAAGAGGCATTCACTTGTGAAATGAAGTGAAATGGGTAGAATTTATTGTTTGTACTTTGTATGTGGATTCAAATCTAGAAATCGAATAAAACTTAACATGAGTGAATAAATAATAAATGTGAACTGAAACCATAAACTTCATAATACCCATTCAAGGGATCTTCCTGGCTTAATCTTACAGACCCCAAGATTAGATACATGCTGAGACAGTTTCTAGCATAGATGAAGAGACAGATCATTGACTTTGTATTCCCTTGCTCACCACCCTTTGGCAAAGACCAGACAAAGGGGAAAAAAGTAATTTCCACAGAACTCTTCCCCTTCACATTCACGTTCTCAAGTCACATTTTGAAAACAAGTATTTGTTCAATTAAAGGTTATGCCTTACCTCATGTACAGACATCCAAAAATACATTGGACAATTTACAGAGTTGCACAAAACATCGCTCAAACAAAGGCTAGTTAGGGAACTGTGGTTTTCTTTATGTGCAAGTGAAAGCATATAGAGCTTAGTAGTGGTTATTCAGAGTGAGAGCCTTGCTAAGACCCAGTGGAGTTTCTTGTTCCATGGCTGCTAAATCATTCAGGCTTGTGGAATATTCAACCTCTAGACTAAAGTGTAAAGTTTGAACTTACATGTCAAGTAATATTGATAGCAAAAGATACTGCAGTAATGCTGTATTAAACTCAAAGTGAAAAAAAAAATCACTAAGAATGACACCTGCTAAAAGCATATTTTATTTATATACTGTGCAGTTCAGAGCATAATTATTTAGGACAGTGGTTCCCAACCCTGTTTCTAGAAATATGGTGTAATGAAGAAAATTATTTTTGCAGTGAGGGAACTGGGCCTATTATTTTAAGGGTATTCCTAAATGTAGTTTCATTGTAACATTATAGCTTTGAATCTTAACTAGACATTGGACAGGAACCTACCTTGGCTAGACTGTCAGCACAACAATTTAATGTATCAGTGTTTTTATTTTTATAGCTATAATAACAGTATTTAATGCAGTTCTGTGCATGAGACATACTGAACATAAGCTCATACCAGTACTAAGCTCTAGAATTGAAATGATTGGGACTGAAATGGTTACAGACACATCCCACACTACTGTTCCCTGTTTTTCTGAAGTTTTACACAAACACACACAAATATGAGGTCATGGGGTGATTAGATCACAGCACCGGAATATTTTCTCTCTTCCATGTGAGCTGTGTGTAAAAGTGAATTTTGAATGTACTCAACCATGGCTACCCTAGTGAAAAAAATAGTATACTTAAGTACAATTTATTCGTATGTACTTTAGTATAACTAAATATATTTGTGGCACACTATAAATTGCAATGCATTTTAGTTGTGCAAAAGCAGTGCTGAAGTTCAACTAAAGTTATATTAAATATACTTGTTTGTGCTAAAGTGGAACTATTCCAAGTATACTTCAGTACATTTTAAATATCCACTCTTTTATTTAATTTTTGAAATGCAGAATTCATTCAGCATAAACTTCAAATGTATTTTGGTGACATTACAATTGCAATTCAATTACACTGTAAGACTGTTGAACATACATTTACTTTTAGTGACTTTAAAATGCATTGCAATGGCATTCCAAATAAACTTGAAGTGTGCTAACGGCACAATTATCGTGTGCTTCTAATCCAATAAATTAACCTTTATAAATAATGGCACAGCTTAAGAAATCGCCTTTTAACTCCCCCAGCATACCAGCCAACTCAATTATCCAGAGAACATCAGTGGAACATTGGGCACAGACATCTGAACATTGGCTGAAGGAAACACTGCGGACTGGATTCTAACCCGGGTCACTGCCACACACATGCACTTGCTTTACCAGATGCGCCACCAAAGCAGATATGCGCTGTGTAAAATTGCAGTTACTTTGTAGACTTTCTACATTGTTAAAAATACTACTATAAGCAAACAGTTTTTTTTTCATTAATGACAGCACAAATGATATGTACTTAAACACTGAGAATCGCCAAAAAGTCTTAACATAGGTGCAATAAGCGGTTAGTGGAATAAATATGAAACAACCTGTATAGAACACGAAAGTGCATTAAACTTGAAGCTGTTAAAGTCAGCGGACACAATATTAAATATCATCTGCAGAATGTTTTGCTTCCCTTTTACCTGACATGATCTGTCATTAACGCTGCAGGAAACAATTGGATAAACCGGCATAACATTAGTTTTATTCCTGTAGCCTACATGCACTAAAACACAGACAGTTCTGTTATGGTGGAAAAACGTGAATGTACAGAACTGTGTATGTTTTAGTGCATGCAGAATGAATAAACCCCTCCGTAACGTCTCTGCACGCTTCAGTTTTCAATGCACTGCACAAATGTTAATGTAAAATGCGTTGAAAAGTTTTGGTGGTTTCATGGTCTCACAGTACTCTGTGGATTTATATGTGACATATGAATTGAAATGATTTTTATATATTTTGTTACTTTTCATGTAGTTAACGTCTCTGAATTTATTTGACATTTTAATTTTTTGTGTAGTTTTGAGGGCTGGTCAGGATAATTTTAATAATTAGTCAAATAATTCATAATATTTTGACAGCTCAAAGGGCTGCAGTCCACATTTCCAAATGAAGTTAGCAATGCATACAACTAAACAAAATTAAGTTTATATATATTCACGGTAGGAAATTTACAAAATATCTTCATGGAACATGATCTTTATTTAATATCCTAATGATTTTTGGCATAAAAGAAAAATCAATAATTTTATTCCATACAATGTATTTTTGGCTATTACAAATATACCCATGCTACTTAAGACTTTTTTTTTTCTTTTGGTCCAGGGTCACATATGTATGTAAATCTACTTTGCAGCCATGGAAAATTGTGAAAAGCACTATTTGAAGTGTGGTTAAATCATTAAGAGGTAAAGTTGATAACTATACAAAGTACTGCATCATTATGAATTATTATTATAATTATTTGCAACTCAAAACATTTTTTTTTATCTATACTATTTTCATACTCAACAAGTAGAACTCAAATGCAGTGTACTGTATTGTATAATTAACCATAACAGGTCAACAGAGGATTGAACTAAAATAAATTACTTAAGTATTACTTCAATATTTAACAAATTAAATTGTTTTATTTGCAAATCCCCCATTACTACATTTGTGCTGTAGGCAAAAGTTGTGTTTGGAAACTCTGCCCTTACAGCACCTATTAGCAGAAACATACTGGATGTTTCAATTCATACTTCACATTTTCTTTGGTTTGCCCAAAAAGAAAGTCACATATTTAAAAAAACAAATAAATAAATAAATTACATAGCATAATCTTAAAATAATTTCAGCATTCTCAGATTTGAAATACATGGTGAGACTTGTGTCTTTAGCTGCAATGAGTTTCTAGACTCTTTCTTCTGAAAAATGTGCCAAATCTGCAACACAGATTCCCAACAGTGTGCACTCTACCGAGTTCAGATGTTTAGCAAAAGTACAGCAAAACCAATTGTTGGTGAATTTCAGAGCTCATTAAAGTATAAGGTGAGGAGAGACTGACTTATCAAGCCCCTTTCACTGAACATACTGTAGCCTATATCTAGCCCAATGTTAAAATCACATTATTAAAATACTTAAGACACTTTTAAGGGGTGAGGGAACAAACAAATATCAATACACAGAATGTGATATTGTCTCTTGTGCCATAGTCTTAGGTGAGAACTCAATACAGTGGCCTTGTTTACTTAAATGATATGACAACATACAATACAAACAATCCCCAAAGACATACATTATATGGACTTCATACAGCTACATCATAAGATGAGTTGCTTCATTCATCCCTTATCGACACTAGTTGTTTGGTTGAGTGAGCATGGACATGCCATTGGTGTTATGAAATGGCATCTTCTTTCAAAGGTTTCGTCCAGTTAGTTTATATGGGTATGTATGTGTGAAAATCACTTTTAGCAAGTTTCAAATATGTTGTAGATGGAATTAAGAATCTAACCAGTGTACTTGCTTAAAGATGAATATACAGGATATATATAAGGATGAAATATATACAGGTGCATCTCAAAAAATTAGTATATCGTGAGAAAGTTCATTTTTTTGTAACTTATTTCAAAAAGTGAAACTTTCATATATTTTAGATTCATTACATGTAAAGTAAAACATTCAAAAAGTTTTTTTGTTTTGTTTTAATTTTGATGATTAGAGCTTTCAGCTCATGAAAGTTAAAAATCCAGTATCTCAAAATATTAGAATATTTCCTAAGATCAATAAAAAAAAAAGGATTTGCAAAACAGAAAAGTTCAAGTTCTTTAAAGTATGTTCATTTCTGCACTCAATACTTGGTCGGGGCTCCTTTAGCACAAACTCCAGCATCAGTGAGGTGTGGCATGGAAGCGATCAGCCTGTGGCACTGCTGAGGCACTATTGAGTCTTCAGCTTGTCTTTATTGTTGGATCGACTGTTTCTCATCTTTCTCTTGAAAATATCCCATAGATTCCATATAGGTTTCAGGTCTTCAGCTTGTCTTTATTGTTGGATCGACTGTTTCTCTTCTTTCTCTTGAAAATATCCCATAGATTCCATATAGGTTTCAGGTCAGGCATGTTGGATGGCCAATCAAGCACAGTAATATCATGGTCAGCAAACCACTTGGAAGTGGTTTTGGCACTGTGGGCAGGTGCTAAAGTCCTGCTGGAAAAGGAAATCGGCATCTCCATAAAGCTTGTCAGCAGATGGAAGCATAAAGAGCTCCAAAATCTCCTGGTAGACGGCTGCATTGACTTTGGACTTGAGAAAACACAATGGACCAACACCAGCAGATGTCACAGCACCCCAAATCATCACAGACTGTGGAAACTTCACACTGGACTTCAAGCAGCTTGGATTCTGTGCCTCTCCAGTCTTCCTCCAGACTCCAGAACTTGATTTCCAAATGAAATGCAAAATTTACTTTTCTCTGAAAAGAGGACTTTGGACCACTGAGCAACAGTCCAGTTCTTTTTCTCCTTAGCCCAGGTAAGATGCTTCTGACGTTGTTTCTGTTTCAGAAGTGGCTTGGTAGCCCTTTTTCTGAAGACGTCTGAGCGTGGTGACTCTTGATGCACTGAATCCAATTTCAGTCCACTCCTTGTGAAGCTCTCCCAAGTGTTTGAATCAGCTTTGCTTGACATTATTCTCAAGCTTGCAATCATCCCTCTTACTTGTGCACCTTTTCCTACCCAATTTCTTCCTTCCAGTCAACTTTGCATTTAATACGCTTTGATACAGCACTCTGTGAACAGCCACCCCTTTCAATAATGACCTTCTGTGACTTACCCTCTTTGTGGAGGGTGTCAATGATTGTCTTCTGGACCATTGCCAAGTCAGCAGTCTTCTCCATTATTGTGGTTTCAAAGAACAAGAGATACCCGGAATTTATACTGTAGGGATGGTCATTTAATGAAACTCAAATATAAATATTCTAATGTTTTGAGATACTGGATTTTTGACTTTCATGAGCTGTAAGCTCTAATCATCAACATTAAAAAAAGAAAAAGAAAAATTGAAATGTTTTACTTTACATGTAATGAATCTAGAATATATGAGTTTCACTTTTTGAAATAAGCTACAAAAAATGAATTTTTGAATTTGTAGTGCACTACGTTTCTGCTTGATGAAAGCATGAAATAACTACATTTACAATATACTTTCAGTTAGTATAGACATGTCAATCTATTTTGAGTATACTTCTCATGAAATAAATATATTTTAAATGCAATTAAGTATATTTATTTTTCACTAGGGTAAACTAATCCTGGATCTATTTGATGTATTTCTAGACTGTCTGTGCATGTTACAGTTTGTCATATAAAACCACTAAAATGTTGTTGTTCAGAGCATTTTTTTTAAGGGGTGAGTGTAGCGACTACAGACTGTAGTTGGTTGTGTGATGATTTCAGTGAGCTGGAGGAACACAAAAATTGTTTTATTGGTGATTAAAAATAATGTCAACACCAAAGCGCCTCAGGAAGCTACCTTTAAAACTATTAACTGTTAATTTCATTATGATCAGATCTCCTAATGAAATCTCTCTGGAAATACATGAACCAACCAAAATTCTTTTAGAATTGTCTCAAACCAACACTCAGTGATGACTGTGCTGGATTTCCTGTCTAGTTAGTTTGTGCGTAGACTTCTAGTTTTGCCTGATGCTGGTGCAGAAAGTTGGAGAAAACCAGAAATGACATTTTATACACGTTTACAGGCTCTACATGTCACTTAAATACTTCTAAGAGCTACAGTATATTACTATTACTTGAGCTAATGGCATTTGAAACTCAAATATATTTGAGCCACGTGAATGAATGAAATACATTGTATTGTCCACAAAACTCACCATGGTAATAATAAATATTTTACCCAAAATATTTGTATTGCATGCATTGTTGTGTAACATTTTAACTAAAAATATTCATAAATCTTAAGATATCTTAAGATTATACCTCTACACTGGTATCCTGTAGCCCAGCGATTTTCACCCCCCCCCCCCCCCCCCCATTAGAAGAACACTCCATGCGTGAAATGTGTTCCGATTGACATGGTCCCTGCCCAGTGTTTACTGCTCCCTACTCCCTGAGCAGGGGAAATCCGTTTAAGTTTACTTTACTTCGGAACATTCATTCACGGATTTGAGCTACGCCACTGCCTGCAGCGTCTTCACACACAGACGAAACTTACTAGAGAAGCGTGAAGTGTGAATAATATACCTCTGTAAATAAATGCAATTTAAATTCACGTCTCTCACACTTTAATGCCCTTTCAATGGAACATGTACACTTGCTTCGAACTGGAATCATGGCAGAATATCCTGTGATGTCCACTTCTCAGGGCACTTACAGTCGAATAGAACAAATGTCTGAAGTGATAAGAGATACATACAAAATATGCGGGGGGCGGGCGCGCGGACTGGAGTTGAAAACCGCTGCTGTAGCCTACCTGGATCAGAAAATGTTTTGTGCTTTTCTCAGTGCAGATTATTTAAATGAATGCTTTGAACTACATGGATAACTATGATTAGAGATTTGTGTGAATAAAATATCCTGTGAACATCACCACATTTGCTGTGTGAGATGTAGACTACAATTTATCTCCATAAATAATTTCTCAGTTATAAACATACAGCTCTGGAGAAAATTAAGAGTCCAGTCTATTTTTTTTTAATTAAATCAGCATCTCTACATATATGGCAGGCATTCCATTCCATTTCAGTGTCTATTGAATTCCAACACAGGCACACCTCATTCTGCTTAATGAAGTACTGATTAGGTGATCACCTCTACAAATGTAATTTAATGAGGAACAACTGCTGTGGTCATCACTATCCTCTTGCAATAGGACCAGCTGGATGGCAAAAACAGTGCTAGTAATATCTCAAAAGTAATTAGAATCAAATAATAACTATTGACCATTCCAAAAGATTTGAGAAAAAAAGTTCTGAGTGAGGAAAATAAATGTTCATTTCTGGCTTTACTGACAGTGGGATACAGTGAGCATCAGTTTGCTTCCATCCTTCCATCCTTAAAATTTCAAAGACAGTGGTTCATAAGAACAAGGTCTACCTGCAGACATTGGGAACAACAAAGCTACAGACTGGCAGAGGTGAAAACAACTCTCCACTGACTGGGATGACCACCAAATAATTCGAATTTCCCTCAACAACATTAAAATCTCACTCAACAACTGTAGGATGACACTGAGTGACCTACTCAAAAATGGCAAACAGCAGCTGGGTAAAAAATACGTGGCGAGAATGGTTTGAAACGGTTTGCCATGCAAGCAAAGCTAGAAAAAAACCTTCATCAATGAGAAGCAAAGAAGAGCCAGGCAAAGGTTTGCAAAAGACCATGAGGATTGGACCATAGCGGACTAGAGTCCGCCCATTGTCTGTGATGAGTCTGATTTTCAGCTTTGCCCAACACCTGGTCATCTTATGGTTATACGGAGACATGGAGAGGGCATCGAGCCACAGTGTCTCACAACCACTGTGAAATTTGGTGGAGGATCGGTGATGATCTGGGGGTGCTTCAGCAAGGCTGGAATCAGGCACATTTGTCTTTGTGGAGGGTGCATGAATCAAGCCACCTACAAAGTTGTCCTGAAAGAAAACTTGCTTCCTTCTGCTCTAACAATGTTCCCCAGCTCTGAGGATTGGTTTTTCCAGCAGGACAATGCTCTGTTCCACACATCAAGGTGTGGATGGAGGACCACCAGATTAAAACCCTGTCATGACCAGCCCGATCTCCAGACCTGAACCCTACTGAAAACCTCTGGAATGTGATCAAGAGGAAGATGGATGGTCACAAGTCATCAAACACAGCAGAGTTGCTTGAAATTTTGTGCTAAGGGTAATGTGATAGACTAGTGGAGAGCATGCCAAGACTGTGATTGAAAATCTGGGTTATTCCACCAAATATTGAATTCTGAGCTCTTCCTAAGTTAAAACGCTAGTACTGTGTTGTTGTTGTTTTGTTGTTGTAACTTGTTTTCTTTGCATTATTTGAGGTCAGAAAACACTGCATGTTTTTCGTTGTTTTGACCAGTTGTCATTTTCTGCAAAGAAATTCTCTAAATGACAATATGATTATTTTGAATTTGGGAGAAATGTTGTCAGAAGTTTATAGAATAAAACAAAAATATTCATTTTATTCAAACTATATACATCATAAAACCAGAGAAACTGATAATTTTGCAGAGGTCTATTATTATTATTATTATTAGTAGTAGTAGTAGTAGTAGTAGTTGTAGTAGTAGTTGTAGTATTGTAGCTGTATTTTCACTTACCAACATTAATTTGCTCCATCAATATTGTCACAGGATATTTTACATTTACCCCTTGTTCTCTTTGTATCAAATATCTTTTTAGATGAAAACAAGAGCTGTAAAAGATAATCTAAATAGTTGATTAATTTAAATTGTTTAATTATATATATATTAGGGGTGACCCCAAATAGTCGACGATTCAATGCTTCGATAGGAGGAGCTCGATTCGACTCCCAATCTCACAGTCGAATATTCGCGGGCTGTTATGATCATGCCATTTTGGCTATATGGGGGTGCTCAAATCTTTGATTTCACATAAAACTACCAGTTTTCTCCCAATAAGTTAATATACAGCCTATTAAAATAATACTGTAAATAAGAATCTGAAAATAAAGAAGTTTCAAATAAATATTTTAACGTGCGTGAATAAATCCAACCAACCCTATGGATTTAAGTTTCACTTTCCATAATCTGTGACCGACAGAGGATCTTGGGGGCAGGGATGTAAATCTTCGCCAGTATGTGAAGTGTGACGTGAATCGTGACGTGACTCCTGACGTTGTTCGTCATCCCATCGACAGGGGCGGAGCTTCGTGTGTGCTTCTTGTTATGGTTGTGTTGGCCGTCGCCATTAAAGGCTTGACTAAACTATACTCTCGTGTCAGCGATTCAATGTGCCTCACCTACACACTGGCGTGGTGGCAGCGTTATCGTATTCACTCCCCAAACGTTCCGGTGAGCTCAAGTGAGATCCATTCCCGCTATAATCACGTGCAAGTGAGCCGCGTTGTGGATTATCTCCGCTGACGACACCCGAGACATTAGCCATGGCAAATACACACAGAGCACCGAAGCAGTGGTGTCTAACGAAAGTTGAGACCGTGAATTCGTTTGAGAACTGGCGTCAGAACCTTGTTTACACGTTGTCATTGGATACTGAGTTCGTTCCCTTTCTAGTCGACGGCGCGCGCTGGGAAAAGAAGACTAGGGCTTCACCATACAGAGG